>CAUYQV010088891.1:0-57401 GCA_963574575.1 Galagoides demidoff
GGCTGGAGTTCCGGGATGTCCTCTGCCTGCTCGCCCGACCTCCCTTCCATGCTGCAGGCCCTGCTCCCCCCCCCCCCCCCTTCCATGCTGCAGGCCTTGCTCTCCCCTGCCCCTTCCATTCTGCAGGCCCTGCTCCTTGCTGCCCCAGGCCCTGCTCCCCGCTGCCTCTTCCATGCCGTGGGCCCTGCTCTCCCCTGCCTCCTTCATGATGTGGGCCCTGCTCCCCCCTGCCCCTTGCCGGCCATGGGCTCTGCTTCCCGCTGCCCCTTGCCAGCTGCGGAGCCTGTTCCTGCCTGCCCCTCAGTGTAGCAGAACCTGCTCCCTGCTGTCCCTTGCCCACTGTGGGCTCTGCTCCCTCCTACCCATCGATGCTGTGCTGCGGGCCGTGCTCCTGTCTGCTCCTAGAAGCTGCTTCTAACTACTTCTTGCCTGCTGTGGGCCCTGTTCCCACTTGCCCCGCTGTACTGCAGGCTCTGCTCCTGCCTGTGCCAAGCCTGCTCCAAGCCCTACTCCTGCCTACACTGCAATGGGCAGACCTTGCTCCTGCCTGCCCTGCAATGCTGCTGTGGACCCTGCTCTGGCCTGCCCCTGCCTGCCTGGTGATGCTGCAATCCCTGATCTCCCTTGCCCACAATGCTGTAGGCTCTGCCCACCCCTGACCTTGCCTACTGTGGGCCCTGATCCCATCCACAGGGTGATGCTGCAGGCCCTGCTCACGCCTTCCTTGCAGTGCTGTGGGCCCTGCTCCTGCCAGCCCTGAGATCCTGCAGGCATTGCTTCCACCTGCTCCGTGATGCTGTGGGACCTGTCCCATTATCTGGCTTGCCCTCCTGCTAGCCTGGCTCTATGTTCTGTGGGATCACGAACTCCTTGGGATAGGGACCAGGTCTGGTTCCTCCTTGTCCTTCAACCCTCAGCCAGGGCTCCTCACTTCAGTAAATTAATGAGCCGTCAGGAAAGTTTAGCACCACATTCAAACTCTGGGTAGAGCCTAAACCTGGCAGCCCATTGTGATGTATCCACTTAAAGAGTTTCAGGCAAACAGAATTATAGCAAACCTTTTTTTCTACACATGTAAAATGGATATAGGAATTCTAAGTTTAAAGTATTAGAAAGATTTGAAAGAAAATAAGGGCTGGCCTGTGGATAAAAGTTAATTAAAGATATTGATGGTTGAGCAGAGTCTTAAGTGATTATGAAGACTTTGGCCAGAGACTAAGGAATTCCAAAATTCTGTCTCTGCCCCTGTCATTTCCACAAAAAGGTCAGCTGCAACTCAGAGTGAGAATGAAAATGTTGACAGTGGGACAAACCCTTGATGACCCAATGCAGGGCTCCTGGTGAAGGGCCAGGCTGGCACCTGAATGCTACAGAAGCAGCTGGGTCAGGAAAGTCAGAGCCCAGACTGTTGGGTGAGAATCTTGGATTCACTATGTACCACCTTTGATCTTGGACCATTTATTTATTTCTACTTTGATAGTATAATTTGTAAAATGTGTATTAAAATGTATCCACTTCATAGTACTGCTGTAGAAACTAAATAGATTGATACATGTAAAGCCCTTGGAAACATCCCTGACACTTAGTATCTGTCAATACATGTTAGCTGTGATGGTGGTAGTGACACTGCTACTGTGACTAGTGAAGATGATGGTGTTGATGGTTATAGTCAAGATCATGGTGATATTGGTGGTGGTGATGAGGATGATGGTGATGGTGATATTAATGGCACTAATGATGATGGTGATGATGATGACTGTGTTGAGAACGATGGTTAGGATGATGGTGATGGTGAGATGTGATGGCATTGATAATGATGTTGGTGATACTGATAATGATGATGACAATAATGGTGATGGTAAAGATGATGACGAGATGGTAGTGAATATGTGGAGCCTCCTTCTTCCCATAAAACTACATATTGTGATCTTACTCTTTAGTCATCTTCATGGTGGAAGAACATTGAAGAGTAGAGGTGTTGAACATCGAAGAGGGCAAGGCCTAGTAACACAGATACATGAAGAAGGTGAAAGTCATGTGTGGGCTTTCCCTAACTGAGTTGCTCTGGCTTGGTTTGCTAATCACCTGGTGTCAGAAAATAGGAATTGTAAGGGAGAAGGGAGAAGGTTGATAGGGTCTGTAGAGCCCAGTCTAGCTTTGCCATCTCCCTGGCTCCAGGTATCCATTCCTGTGCTGTGTTGCGGTGTCAAGTGTTAAACTTTATCCTGCTTCACTGAACTGCTCACAGTGCCTCTCTCCTCTTCAGGTTCTCTCACTCAAAGGAAAGTAAGATGGCAAAATGTAGATTTAGAGAAGGTGAAGGTCGGAAGAAAAAGAAAAGTGAGGCAACCTGACTCAGGTGTTCAATTCCACATGGTGAAGTAGGGGGGAAGGAGGCAGAGAGAAAAATGAAAAGAGTTCCTGCCTTTGCAGTAGAGTGATCTGCCCACATGGAATTCTGTCCCAGTCTTTGTTTATGGTTCTCATCAATCAGACAAGTAACTTCTAGTATGGTGTGGGAAGTTGGGACTAAACTTATCTTAGAAAACCATGCAGCCCCCAGGACAGTAAGTACTGTGCTCTACTGGGGAAAACGCCGACATTGGAGTCCAGCAAACTAAACTACCTCTGTTGTTTTTTATCTATGGACTTGGATTGTTTGTTCTGTTTGCGCTTCCATGTGGGGATCATCAACAATCACCACCACTGCAGTTACCAGCATTTTTTCAACACTATCATTATCACCATCACAGGGTTGCTTGCAGTTGAATGAGATAAAGTATATGAGGCAGTCTGGTGTTCTCTGGTTGCCATAAAAAACCACCACAAGCTTGGCACCTTAAGACAACAGAAATTTTATTTTCTCATAGTTCTGAGTTTTCAGGTCTTAGATCAAGGTGTTAACAGGGCCATTTCCCCCTCTGAAGATCCTAGAAAAGCATCCTTCCTTGCCTCTTCCTGGTTTCCAGTGTCTCTGGAAATCCTTGGCCTTCCTTGGCTTACAGCTACATCACTGCAGTATCTGCCTCCATCTTTACACAACTATCTTCTCTGCAACCATCTCCCTTCTTTATGAAGGCATAGTCATTGGATTTAGGACTAACCCTAATCCAATGTGACCTCATCTTAACTTGATTGCATCTACAAAGACCTGATTTCCAAATAACATCATATTTATAGGTACTGGAGGTGAGGACTTCAACAAATGTTTCTGAGGGACTTCAGCAAATGTTTCAAGTCACTACATGTACCTCATCCAAAGACTGGTACATTGTAGGTGAGAAAAATTATGAATTTCCTTTACCTCTCCATCTCTCTTCCCAAAGCTGTGAAAATAAGTTGTTGCCTTCTTTGAGGGCACAGATTATTTATCTTTAGCTCCTTTGTTCTCTTTAGAGACAAGAGCTTTTTTTGTTTCTATTCCATCAATATTTTAACATAACCTTATTGCAATGCTATTCATATTTATCTGGTTTATTGATTTTTTTCCTTGTCCAGTAGGTGCACAGTCAGAACTCAGGAATCAGAGGGATAATTTATAGAGAACTTGGATTTCATTTTAGTGCTAATCAAAATTCAAGCTTTAGGATCAGGAGAATCTTATAGCATGGAAACAACTGGCTTCCTGGCAATCTGTGATAATACCCTCCTTTGATGGAGTCTGATTTAATATAGGAGAGTTGTATGTGGCATCACACTTTGATTGAAGTTCCAATGAACATCTGGACTAAAACTCCTATTTGCGACCTGACTTAGTTTTGACAGTCTGGGAAATCAAGTTGGCCTGGTTGGTCTGTCCAAAATAAATTTAACCAAAGCTGCATTGTGGCCACAGGAATAAAGAATAGGCTTATCATCTTCTAACTTCTAAACAATACATTTAGGGGTCTTGTGGTGTGTAGCCATTTTGAATTAAACTTGTCATTACAGGTTGGCTTTTCTGGAAACAGATGCTGAGATAGAGTTTGGGGTATAATATGCTTATCACTGTGCAAAAAAAAAGCACAGCTAAACCAAGACGGCTGTCTTGAGAAAGGACTGTTTACAAGATTGGCCCTTGGCTGGCATCTGAAAACTTGGATTTCAGGAGGATTTTTACATTCCCAAGTCTGAGAATAGTGGTTCACTGTGCCTGAACTGTTTGTATAAACCATATAGTTTATGTTGAATGCTTGCTGTCCTTCCTGGCATTTGGAATTTCAGTACATGCCAGGCTGAGGGTGACTAAGTGATCAGCCTGAGTAAAAGCCCTGGACACTGCGTTCCTGACAAGCTTCCCTGGTGGACAGCATTTCACATGAGTTGTCGCAGTTCCTTGCTGGGGAAGTTAAGTGGGTCTTGGGTGACTCCACTAAAAGAGAGGACTCTGGAGCTTGTGCCTGGTTTACCTTGGGCTTGATCCCATTCAGCTCTTCCCTTTTCTCATTTTGGTTTATATCTTTTTGCTGTAATGAATCACAGTTATTAGTAGGACTACATGCTAAGCCTTCTGAGAAACCTCTGAGTTAGTCATTGAAACTGCAAGTGGTCTTGGGGACCCTTGGGACAACAAGTGACCCTCTAGGAGAGGAAGAGGAATAAGTTGAAATGTAAACTGGGCTGACAAATCCTGAGCCAGCCTGGTGGGGCACTCTTGGGCAAGCATTACCTCACCAGGCTAAAAGCAGGTGGCCATTGTGCCCCTGCCACACTCTGCTGCTGGCTGTCAGTTGTCTCAGGAAGGGCATGACCTCAGACGAGGTTCTCTGCAGCTGATACAGACCTTGAAATCAGAGTCTGTCTGCTGAGCACATGGCCCATAGTTAGGCACCATGTCCTTTTTTGAAGGATGATGTGGGTAATCCTTGCTACCAAACTTTCCTTAAAATTGTCATTATATTTTATCCTTTCCTATGAAGATAATGCATGCCCGTTGTAGAGATCTTAGAAAACAAAGACATATAAAAAAGATGAAAAAATTCATGGAGTAATCATATCCAGACAAACTTCTGGAGGATTTTCTATGTAGCTGACACATGTATATATATGCAACTGTGTGATTTTTGTTCAGTGAAATTGAAATTATCCTATGTATATAGTTTAGGATCTGTTTTACAAACTTACATTTGGGTATAAGCCTTTTAAAATATCATTAAAAATTCATTCAAAGTTTTTTAAATGGTAAGGTATTCAGAACTACAGGGGAACTTAAAAGCACCCACAAAGCAAAAGAAGACCCTTCTGAAAGTTCCTCAGGCACACATTCGCCATCAGAGGGGTCAGACCATCAGCATTCGGAGGTAAGGAGATTGTGGATTCTGAGTTATACACTCAGCCAAGCTATCAGTCAAAGTGAGGGTAAAGTAACAGTTTCAGACATATAAAAAAAAGGATATCTTTTCTAATAAATTTATTTGAGAATATATAAATACTGAGAGTTAAATACTCCATTAAAAAAAGCAAAGTATCTAATAAAAAGAAAGAAATGAGGCCCAAGAAGTTATTCTTCAATCAGTGACGCTGTGACAATATAAAAGGCAGTGAAGGGCAACCTTAGCATGATGGTCATGCAGCAAACCTAGACAGTAGCCAGTCCTGGTTAAATCAGACAGGCAGAGAACTCTGATGATGACTTTAAGAAAAAAGAAATTTGACTTTCTATAACAGTAGCATTAAGGATACAGGGATGTACCAGGAAGAAAAAAAAGGAAGGCAATGATAAACCTCAGGAAAAACAAAAAGTTACACAAGGAAATATTTGTCCAAATTTGAGCAAACAAAAAATGCAACATAATTGTGCATAATTGCTGAGCTCTGAGAAGAAGGAGGGTGTGAGGAGGGTGTGAGTAAATATTTGTCCAAATTTGAGCAAACAAAATTGCAACATAATTGTGCATAATTACTGAGCTCTGAGAAGGAGGAGGGTGTGAGGAAGGTGTTCCTTTGAGGGCCACATACTTAGTGACACAGAATTACATTATATTACTTTATTCTGCAGTGAATAAATTTGCCTAATCATAATGAGGTTGTCTTTTTTTAATTTTTAGTTTTTAGAATTAACCTATAAATGTTACAATGACTGAATTATGGTTGCAGAAGAAAATAGATATGTCATAAACCTAATAGATGCTGGAAGGTAGAAGTGGGGAAGGAAGGAGGAGGCAAATGTGGGACACTAATTGCACCTTCTTTCTTAGTAAGAAGACAAGAAATATTATCTAAATGTCATGCCACAAAAATTGAAGGTTAATTGTTTCATTTAAAGTTACAGGGTGTTAGGGAAGATGAAAGGGTGATGAGTTCTCCCTCCAGCCTCTGCAAAATTCTGACTTTAGGAAAGTGTCACAGATTGTTGGTGCTGCCCTAGGGTTGTCACATATTTGACTTGGGAACTTAACATTCTGCATTGCTGGGTGCTGGGTGGCCCCGTCATGTGTAGGCCACCATGCATCATCTCCTCACTCATCCCACTTCCCGCTCCCTGGAAACCCAGGCTCAGAGAGGACTAGTGAGGGCCTTGATACAACCAGCCCATCTCTGGTTGGCTCTGGACCTTGCTTCTTCGTCTCTGACTCCTGGTTGTGTGCTTGACTCCGGAGATGTGAGGCATGACCACATATGAATCCTACTCTCTTGCTTATGCCCATAGGTCCTGCCACACCATGGCTTGCACGCAGCAGGGTTCTTTGCTGCCTTCCTCCTCTCCCTTGTGCTGACCTGGTTTGGACTCTTCTTCATGGTTCGATATCAGTGTCTGAAGGGAAATGTGTTCACTAGACATCAGGTGAGTTCCTTCCCAGGGTAGTCTGGCTGGTGGGAGACACCAGGTTGAAGTTTATCCTCCAGCACAGGGGCTGCCACCTGGATCTGTCCCACAGGGAGCTATGGGCAGATACTCATACCTGGGCCTAGCTCAGATTCATGTATCCTGGGATGTGTCCCCACCATTGAAAACTTCCTACAAGCTGCCAGGTGTGAGATCTGAGAGACTCTCATGGTCTGGCATCCTGCCTTGCTGGGCAGCAATGTGTTTCCTGAAGAAAGACTTTGAGAGACTTGCTGTCAACCTTGGGTGAAGCCCAGACCCCTGTGCCTGGCCTATGAAGCCACCAGGACTGGCTTCTACCCCCTTCTCCTGCCACTTTCTGCTTCACACCCCAACCTCCTGCCATATCAAGTGACCCTGGCTTCCCTAAGCTTCTATGTACTCACACCTGCGCAATTTCCCGGTCCTCTCTTCCTTCCTCAGTAAGGTCACTTCTTACCCATCCTTTAAACCTTAATTTGGGCATCACCTGGCCAGAGGCAACTTCAGGTACAGTAGAGCCCTCTCTTTGGGCCTCCAGTTGACTCCCCAAGCACTTGTTATAACCTGTCAGGCCCGACTGTGAACTCCCAGCCTCTGTGTTCCTGTCTTAATCTGGGTTTCCACAGAAGCACCTCCCAAGACCAGTAGTTTATATGGGAAGTGATCCCAGGGAAACCTGGGGGTGGCAGGAAGTGAGGCAGGAAGGAACAGCAGCACCATCACCCCTGTGTGCCCAAGAGCTTATTCCTGCCCAGGAGACAGCACAGAAGTAGCTGTGGGGTTATCCCACCTGAGGTACGAAGGCCTGGAATCCCTTTGGTCTTTGTTTGGGGATAAGGAGGCATGAGGCAAGGAGGGAGATGATATTTATGTCCCTGGCTTGGCATCTGGAGGCCAACAGACTCCTTCAGGGAAGGTGTGTGGGTGTTGGCTGGTGGATTTTGGGCTGGTGGGTACTGAGGTGGTAAGGGCGGGTGGGGGCATGGCAAAACACAGTGGGCAAAGGGCTCTACTGTGACCCAGAGGTCCAACATCTCAAAAAGGATATCTGTCATCTTTTTTCCTCACCTTGTATAGAGAAACCTGAGGTCCATGAATTTAAACAACTTGCTTTGAGTGGCCAGGCATAGGCTAGAGCCTGGCTTCTGGGGCTCCCTCTCTCTGGAGCCTGAGTCCCACCCCAGCCCAGGTGAGGGGCCCATTGTTCATTTTATTCCTGCATCCTGGAGAAGATTGCCATTTTGAAATGATGTCAGCCCACAGTCTCTTTGGCAAGAAAAAGTAGGAGAAGAAAAGCAGCCATCTGATTAGACTTTGTGCTTGTGCTCCCAGTGCTGTTATCAGTCAGGACAAAACTCAGCTGCTGCTTTGATGGAAGAGCAGGGTTCACTTCCCAGAGATTAAGGCAAACTGTTACAGCTATGCAGAGGCAGGCAGAATCTGAATTTGGTTTAAGGTCTAAAGACCCTGGCAATATTTTTTCCTGGCATCACACCATGAACCTTTCACATTTTTCTTTTCTTTTCTTTTCTTTCTTTTTTTTTTTTTTTTTTTTTTGAGAATGAGCCTCAAGCTATCCCCCTGGGTAGAGTGCCATGGCATCACAGCTCATAGCAACTGTGTGGTGGTGACTAACACAAAAACATGTCATAAAACAGAAGGCAGCTTTCAGAGTCAGAGTGGGGTCACATACTCAGAAAGCAGTGTGGTCTGCAGTGATGTTACGTTCATCTCTCTGAGGCTGGGTTTCCTTCTCTGTGAAGTACGGAGACCAGCACTTACTTTGTATGACAGCATCATGATATAGCACTTAGAAGCACCTGGAATAATGGGAGCCTGGCAATGGCATGGGAATTCTTAAATGCTAGCTACAGCTACCACCCATTCCTGTAGAGTTAATGGTAGTGGGGAACCAAACAGTTGTGTTCCATACCCCCAGTCAGAGGGTCAAGGATGATCATCTTGAGTGTCTTCTCCTGCTCCCAGTCCTGTCCTCTAACTAGAAACCAGGCGGATCCCACGTTCCCACTCCCACCCTGCCCACAGGTGCCTCTACCTGCTGGGGATGGGGATGGTGATTATGATAGTGAAATATTTTGATCGGTTTTTACAGGTTGAAAGGACTGTATCCATCCGTTGCTTCATTTTATCCTCACAGCACCCCACACAGTGCTATTGGAATTATAATCCCATTACTTTGATGGGAAAATGGAGGCTCAGGGAAGTGCATTGGGTTTTCTGAGTTCATCCTGCTCACCTGTGGTGGGCCGGGTCAGGTTCTCTGCAGATCCCCTGCCTTGCTCCTGACTTCCCAGCATGCAATATTCACAAGAAGGTGCACTCAGTTGTCGTTTCTGCAATTTTCCTGAAGGTTGGGCATCATGAGAGCAAGCTGGAGCCCCTGCCGTTCACTTTTGAGGATGGTGTGAATGAGGACCTTTCCCTTAACGAACAGCTGATAGACATTCTGTCCTCTGAGGACTCTGGGAGCACACTTCAAGCCTTAAAAGAGTAAGAGTTCTAAATCTCAGGGATGTGGTGATGAATGTTTCAATTACCATGGTGCAGTACACACAGAGTGTATCTCAGTCGTCTGTCACTCAGTGTCAGCCACTGGGCACTGAACACATGCTTGGCATTTGGGAGAAGAGGTGTATGTACTACAATAAGACCTACTTGGAGGTGGTCTGATCTAGCAGGGAAGGTAGACACATACACGGAAGTGACATGAGGTTTGGTGAACACCATACTAAGGGGAAGATCAGGGCTGATAAGGCACAGAAGAGGAAGTAGTTACTTCTGAGAGGGTAATCGGAAATGCTTCCCAGAGGAGGTGATGTTTAACTAGTTCTTGAAGCTGTGTATGGTAGAAGCTTTTCAGATGGTTCTCAGGAAGGCTTTTCAAACAGAGGGAAAAGGGGCAGATGCAAAGATAAGAAATGAGCATGAAGTGTTTGGTGAAATGTGTGGCTGAGGTCTGGATTGGAGTATTGAATACAGGAAACAGAGCAGAGGCCAGAGCATGTGACGTGGCTGTTTGCTGAACTGAATCCACTTCTTTTCATTTATTTAATGAATATTGACCTTGTACTGCCTTTATGCAATAGAACATAGTGCCAATGCCATTTACAAACTTTACAAAAACTACCATTAATAGCCCTGTGAAGTAGGTGTTGGTGTTCTTACCATCTCATGGATGAGGACTGGAGAGAGATTGAGTGGCATACCCAGGCACATGCTAGCAAATGACAGAATCAAATTTCAAACCAGGTCACCTGGCTGCAGGGTCCAGCCTCTTAATCAGGGTGCTCCCTTGCCTAAGATTTCTCTTGGCCAGGCACATGGGTCACAGGCTAGTGGTTGACCATCACTAGATAAGGTCCATCTGGGTGGCCTTTCCATCTTTCCTTTCAACAAATATTTACAGATGACATCTTTATATTTTTTTGTTCGGTTTTGAGTTGTCTGCCAAAAGTTTTGCTCTTATCTTTATTCTCAAACATATTAATCATGATTGTTTTAAAGTCTCTGAAAACTTCATTATCTGTAGCCCTATTCTGTGCCTGTTGTCTATGTTTCATCTTAGTTTTTGATTTTGTTGTCTTGTCTCCTCATGTGCCTGGATATTTTTAATTATGTGCCAGACATTGTATTTGATAAATGAGAAGACCATTTGAGGACTAAGGTGATGTGATTTTCTTTCCAGCAGCTAGGAATATAATTATAGGTTACCTTAATACACTCAGATTTAAGTCATTCAGAGCTGGGCTTCATTTCCTCCAGATCAAATTCTTATTTGGTTATATCCAATTTTATTTTCCCTTTGTTTTCTTTTTTGTTAGACTGTTGATTATTAATAATGAGGCCATGTGGAAACTCCCACATTGGCTTCCATTTGCAGAAAACCCTTCTGGTTCTAGATTTAAGACACAAAGTTCCCTGCCCACTGGGGAGGAATTTCTATGGATTGGGAGTCATTATGATGCCAGTAAACTATAATGTCTAATTTTTGTATTTAATACCGTATATTTATGTCATATTAAAAAATGTACTGTCTGTTCCACATGCCGTATTTAGTTTCATCCTCATAGAAGTGTTATTTGGCAACATATCTTATTTTTAGCATTTGACAGTTGAGGAATCTGAGGCTTTTAAGAGTATTATCCAGTTACACATCTAGTGAGCGAAGAACAGGACTTGAGCTTTGTCCCTACAGTCTCCACACGTTCTAGCTTTCAAAAATTCTCTGAGCCTCAGTTTCCTTATCCCTCAAATGGGCCTCAAATGGGGAAACCACAATGTACTAGTACAACATCCTTCAGGGAATGGTTACCTCTGAGCCTGGCCCAGGTTAGTAGACAAAGAAGAGAGGCTCCTGGGATAATTAGCACTTCCTTGAGTCTTTCTCAAGAAAATTGAAAACAGCACTGAAAATGGTACTGCTTGGAAGCAAAATTGAGCATCTGTCTGATCCTCCTCCCTGAATCCAGGAAACAGCATTCGTGTGGCATATAGAGCTGAGTCTAGGATAGAGATAGAAACACCTGTGCCTTGTCCTTTTATAATAGGAATGACTACTACCTGGCCTGGGTGAAAAGCTCTGTTGGGACTGACTCAGTGCATGTTCTCAGTGGAGAGGAGCAGAGGGTGCTCAGTCCTCCCAGCGCATTATGAAGAGCCCGGCCTGGAGCCTCCTAAGTGCAGGGCCAAGTGAAGAATCAAGCCTTGTTCACCAATTTCTGGGTGCTTGACTAATTAAGCTTTCTGTAGCTATTCAGGAGAAAATTCTTGATTTTATCTTAACTTCCCTAATCAGAATGGCAAGGATGACAAATTAAAATTTGCCACTTTATCTGGGCGGGGGTGGGGGGGTTGGAGGTGGACAAGCAGTGAAGAGATATCCATAAATGTCACCTATTATATTAAGTGGTATGAGCAAGTGGTTATCAAATGGTTTTCTGGCTGAAAGTTTTCTTACAAAGGAAAAAATGAAAAGTATAATGAAATGATTTGGTTTGTATAATCAATACCTGAATACTCTTTTTTTTATTTTTTTTTGAGACAGAGTCTCACTTTATTGACCTCAGTAGAGTGCTGTGGCATCGTAGCTCACAGCAACCTCCAACTCCTGGGCTTAGGAGATTCTCTTGCCTCAGCCTCCCGAGTAGCTGGGACTATAGGCGCCCTCACAATGCCCGGCTGTTTTTTTGTTTGTTTGTTGCAGTTTGGCCAGAGCCATGTTCGAACCCGCCACCCTTGGTATATGGGGCTGGAGCCCTATCCACTGAGCCATAGGCGCCACCCCAATACCTTGATATTCAATTTGCAAGTACGCAGTACCCTATAACCTTCTGACCAGAGTAATTAGATCTTTCAAATAGGAAAGTATTTAATCCTCTGCCTTTGCTTTTGATTCAAAAAGCGATGGAATCTAGGCAGCCCAGGTTTCCTTTATCCTTACAGCGTTCTGTGGCATATAGACCTGAGTTAGGATAGAGACAGAAACACCTCTGCCTTGTCCTTTTATAATTTTATTACACAAAATTCTAAACAGCTACTGCAGTTTGCTGGTCCTGGTGCTCAAATGCAATAGTGATGTTGACATTAGCAAAGATTTCATATTTGTATATCAATCCCTCAGTAGCTCTGGAATTTTATATTTATTTCTGCTTAGGAGCCCATCGTATTTTGCCTGAAGAGTTTTTAACATTGCTTATCAAGCATAGCCGGGGGGGTTCAGCTTGAGATTTATCCCTTTCTTCCTCTCTCCCAGTTTCCCATCCTCCGTCCTCTTCCCCACATTCTGTGTTTATTGAACACTAATCCTGTTTTTAGCATTGTGGTTGGACACTAGTTTTAAGAACCTAGTCTTTTTTTTTTTATCCTATCATCATCAAATACTTTTAATCTTTCCATTTTGACTTATAGTCAAGCTAAAGAAATATGAGAAATAACATGTCACTCAGAATGTCAAGGGCATAGAGATCTGTGGTGTTCTCTCCACTAAACACAGCACTTTTCTCTAGCAGATGATTTACCCTGCTCCTTTTTCCTACATGAGGTTTTGGTGGGATTCTGAATATGCCATTAGGTCACTTGACTGTTACCTCCTTTCAAGACCCCTCAGAGCATGACTGTGGGCTATCTTGCTGTTTGTTTTTGATACAGAGCATTTCTTTGGATTGGTTGCTTGTCTCCGACGTTGCTTATTTATACATTGCCTCTTACAGAGAAGGTTTGAGGAAGGAATATTGCCTTTGATTTTTGTCTGGTTCCTTGACTGTGGTCATAATGGAGGTGGCCTCAGCCCCAGTACCTGCTGAGACCCAGGGGAAGGAGGGCATGGCTGGCAGGTCCCAGGAGCTTCTAGGGGCAGCGTGTGTCGGTGGTGCTTTAGCTTCAGCTTTGCTGTGGGACTGACATCCCTCGCACCTGGGGTCTTCATCTCACGCATCACTTACATTTTAGGCCAGGAAGGTGACGTTCAGAAAAGTTTATTGGTTTTGCTAAGGTTGCACAGGTATGAATGGATGTGGCCCAGGCCTCAGTGTGTTTAAATCTACTATTCTTTTGACAGAATAGGTTTTCTAAAAGGCTGAGCTTAGATTTTACAGAGAGGCAAAGAAAATAAGAAAAAAGGGTCCAGACCTGTGTCTGTTCCCTTGTTATTGGAAGATTATCACACATTGCCACTAAATTGTCTCACATTTGTGTTCTGTACAGAGGAAGTATTCAGTAAGTGTTTGCTGAGTTGAAGCATTTACATATGTGTGTGGAGTTGTTCTATTTATGTGCCTACCAGATGGTATATTTTTATAACTATTGCCCTTTTTATTCTTTACACGCATTCTACAGAGAAGTAACTTTGTTCCTTACCTCTAAAGACTTAAAACCCAAGGAAATTAAATGACTTGTCCAAGGCTGCTGTGTTCACTTTTTCTTTGCCTGGGCTGATTGTTCATGCTGGCAGCACTAATAAAAAGCAATTAAGTGATCGATTATTCCAGCAGATTCTTGCTGAGGGCCCGTTCTGTGCCAAGCACTGTGGTAGGCCCTGTCTGGGTACTGTGAACAAGAGTCTTGGTTTTTGTCCTCATAGAGTACACAAGCAAAATACAAATGAGGTGTCCAGGGGACTGTGGTAGAAGCCATAAAGGGACGCGGGGCTCTGTTACAGGATCCTGGGGCGCCCCTCTGAGGGTGGGGGTTGGGCTAAGAGCTGGTGGTGGATGCTGTTGTATTCTGTCTCACCCACCTAAGGAGCAGGTTCTGTCTTGCTCACCAGTTTGTCCCCAGTGCCTCAGACAAGTGCCTGGCACACAGTAGGTGCCACTACACAGTGCTGTGCTTGATGGACTGTCAGTAGCAGGTAAAATCCGAGGAGATGAGGTTCTTCAATAGCAAAGATTAGGAGAAGGAGAATCTTGCCTAGACCAAAAGATAACACAATGTGCCCCCATATGTGGTGTGGCCTCACAGCTTACCCGGTTCCTCTGAGGACATCTGGCTGTGATTGGCCACTCTTGCGGAGTGAGATCCTGCCATGAGGACGTGCTGGCCAGGATCTGGGGCTGTTGTCCATCATATCCAGAGGAAGGCAGAGTCTGCACAGGTACAGGCAGGAACATGGGATTGGGGGTGGGAACAGGACACACATGTCTGGTGCTTCCCAGTCAAGTGTGAGATGAGGACATCAAGGAGCGAGGGTAGGAACCTAGGAAGGTGTGCAGCAGTCTTGACAGAGTGGGGAAGTGGCTTGCCAGAGATACCCAGAAGGATTTCCAGGCAGCATGGCATGCCCACTTGAGGCCAGCAGGCCTCACCTGCCTGGACAGGGTGCTTTCTCCTGCGCTGGTCTGGGTGGAGGTCCAGAGGCTACTGATGGTGGGCACAGAGCCCAGTGGCTGGAATTCGGTGAGCAGCCCGACTGCTAGGTCGGAGTCCTGGCTCTGCCACTTACTGCCTCGGTGGTTCCAGTTGCCTTATTTATAAAGTGAGGACATAGTGCTGGTCTCATTCAGGTGTTGGACCAGAGCTGGCTGGAGGGTATTTCCAGGTGAGTGGGAGAATAGGGAGTGCGTTTATTAGTCTTCCATGGCATCTCAAACAAATTACCACAACCTTGGTGGCTTAAAACAATAGAATGTATTTTCTTACAGTTCTGTAGTCCAGAAGTCCAAAATCAGTTTCATTAGTCTGAAGTCAAGTTGTACACAGGGCCATGTTCCCTTTGGGTTGGACTTGAGGGGCCTTGAGAACAAGGGGAAGTAGATGCCTGGGAGTTGGCTTATGGAATGTTCCTAAGGATTCTCATTAGTCATGGGCACTGACAATGGTCAGTCCAGGGCTCACGTTGCCTCACAGCCTCTGACTCCAAGGCGGGGGTGCCTCTGTACATCCTGCCTTTTGAAGGCCCATGGGCAAGGTTCATCTTGGATTATGTGGGGTTCCAAAAGAGACTAAGGGGCCCACAGTGCCCGTGACATAGCTGTCCTGTGACTAGAGACAGCTCACCCACTTCCCTCTACTTCCCTTGGGTCACAACGGGATAAAAGTGATTTCTTGGCAGGTGTTCAGAGAAGCTTCTGGAACAGATGACCTATTATGCGATACTCTGCTGGGGATTCTTATCGGGCGGTGGTTTGCAAGGCCAATGAATCATGCCCCTCTCTTTCCCTCCCACATTCTAAGATAATTTGAAACTCTCTTTCCTTCTTTCCTCCTCTTGTTGCTTTCCTCTTTCTTCCCTCCCTCCCTTCCTTCCTTCCCTTATTTTTCTACCTTTAACTGTACTTCTAGTATGGATTAAGTTTCCAGCACACACACATGCCATGCAATATGGTGGGGACTCCAACAAGAGCCAGCAGACCTGTGCCTTTGAGCCCTTGCCACGTGGTCTGTGATGCTCAGGTTGTAATCTGCTTCCCTTATTGGACCCTGTCCCTTGGGTGGCACAGGTCTGGTGGCCTAGGCTGCAGTGCAGTGATGCAGTCACAGCTCCCTGCAACCTGTAAACTCCAACTCCTGGGCTAAAGCGATACTCCTGCCTCACCCTCCCAGGTGCTGGGACTACAGGGATGAGCACCCCACCCAGCCAGCAAGCATCTTTCTTCTGGGTTTTGAAAGGCCATTTAGATGTGCCCTTGTCAGGATGTGTGTGGGGGCATTCTCAGCAGAGAGGACTGATGTGACAGGAGCAACTTCAGGAGGCTGGACACAGGTGGTATTAGGGAAGAGTCCTTAGTCTTTGAGTGAATGTCTTCATAGTCCTGCAGGTCCCTCCTCTGATACTAATAACCCATGGCTGGGTCTCTTCTGCCTTTCTGGAAGGATTGATATCAGGCACTCAAATGGAGCACAAGCCTATGTGCTGCCAAAGTCAGTGAAATAGACAGAGACACTGTCTTCAGTCCTGTTCTTGCTTCTGAGTTTCCCAGAGGTGGTGAGTCCCCGTGCAGCACCTAACAAGCCATAGCAATGTTTTATGGGGTTTGTAAAGGGGCCTCTGAGGAACACAGTCGAGGGACTGACTGCCTGGTTACCATGGCAACTATTACTGTCATCTTCCCAACAAAGTGAGGGTTTCTCCAGGAGATCTGTGTCTAACAAACACCTTCCACTTTTCAGTAAGTGTGTACTGAGTTCACACACAGCACCAGGCTCTGTGGTTTACTGGCTACAAACTCTATCAGAGACAGTGCTGTGAGACTTGGTGCACTGTTGTGATGCAAGAGCCATAAGTTGTTGGCCAAGATTTTCAGTTAGAAGCCCCGAGCTGCCCACCTTCTACAGAGGTATGACATGTACACAGCGAGGTTCAGTGCAGTGACTCAGCCAAGGTTACGTTCATGGCACTGCTGTGACAGCACCCTCCCCTCCCTGCCATGGCGCCTCTCCTTGGTGATTCATGTCTGGTCTGCTTAACATGCCCAGGGTGTTGTGATGTCCCCTCCTTTGCTCCTCCACCTACTACTCACCTCTTGTTAAACTTGGCAAGAGTAGAAGTGAAATGTTACTTCAAGTTTATGGGGATAATGCCTTGAAGAAAATAGCAGTGTACAAATGAATGAAACATTTTTCTGAGGGGAGAGAAAGTATCACTGATAAACAGAGGTCAAAGCAGCCAGTAACAAAAAGAACTGAAAGAAACATTGCAAAAATTCATTGAATTGTGCATCAAAATCTTTGGCTAACTGTGAGAAGCATAGCAGACCAAGTAAACATTGATAGAGAAATAGTCAGGAAAATCTTAACTGAAAATCTTGGCCAACAACTCACGGCTCTTGCATCACAACAGTGCACTAAGTCTCACAGCACTGTCTGAGAGAGTTTGTAGCCTGTAAACAAATTTGGAACAGCCCCTCTCCTGCTTGATTTGGCACCCAATGATTTTTTTCTTTACCCAAAGTTAAAGGAAATATTGAGAGGAAGACATTTTGGTGACATTCACAATATCAAGTGTAATATGATGACAGTTTTGTTGGCCATTCCAGAAAAAGTTCCAAAATTTCTCTGAAGGTTGGACTAGGTTTTGGCCTTGGTTGATAGCTTCCCAAGCAGAGTACTTTGAATGTTCATATTGATATTCAGCAATAGTACATATGTAGCATTTTTTCTAGGGTGAGTTCGTAAAGTACATTTTACTTCAGTAAGAAAAAGAACTTAAAAATAATTGGAAAACAAATTGAATCTGACTAATCAAGACCTTAGATCTGATTACTAGTCTACAGTAATCTCTACTAGTCTGGTAGAGAAAGGTACAGTGACATTCTATGGAAGCAATCAGCCAAATCAGGAATGTGGGACATCTGCAGCATGAATGGCCTGGTTTCCTCAACGAATCAATGCCTTGGAAGAAAAAGCAGAAGGCCAGAATGTTACAGAGTAGCACAAACTTAGCTGACATTGTGGGATTTTGTTTGGTTCCTGAATTAAACTTTGAGCTATAAAAAGATACTTTTTTTTTTTAATTGTTGGGGATTCATTGAGGGTACAGAAAACTGGGTTACACTGAGGGCATTTGTTAGGTAAAGTCCCTCTTATAACTATGTCCTGCCTCCAGGAGGTGCGTGTCACTCTGTGACCCTCTACCCTCCTCCCTTCTTCCCTCTGTCTGCTCCCCCCTTCCCACACCCCTCACTGTGTACTAAGTTCTCAATTGTCCTCATGTCAGAACAGAGTACATCGTATTCTTGTTTCTCCATTCTTGTCAGAGGCTTTACTAAGAAGAATGTGTTTCAGTTACATCCAGGTTCATACTAAAGATGTAAAGTCTCCATCGTTTCTAGTGGCTAAATAGTATTCCATGGTATACATATACCATAGCTTGTCAATCCATTCCTGGATTGGTGGGCATTTAGGTTTTTTCTGCAATTTGGCAATTGTAAACTGAGCTGTGATAAACAGTCTAGTGCAAGTGTCCTTATGATAAAAGGATTTTTTTCCTTCTGGGTAGATGCCCAGTAATGAGAATGCAGGATCAAATGGGAGGTCTAGTTTGAGTTCTTTAAGGCTTCTCCATACTTCCGTCCAAAAAGGTTGAGAGGTTAGTTTGCAGTCCCAACAGCAGTGTAAAAGTGTTCCCCTCTCTCCACATCCACGCCAGCATCTGCAGTTTTGAGACTTTGTCATGTGGGCCATTCTCACTCGGGGGTGGTTTTGATTTGCATTTCTCTGATGTTTAGAGACCATGAGTACTTTTTCATATGTTTGTTAGCCATTCGTCTAGGTAAAAAGACATTCTTGAGACATTTGAGATAGTTTGAATAATGATTGGTCACTAGATGTTATTAATTATTGAAATTATTTTAAGTATTTTTAATATGATAATGGCAGTATAGGGAGTCAGACCCTACTGCTACTCTTAGGGTCCCAGTATGGGCCTAAGAATTAAATTGATATAAGGTAGATAGATTAACAGGATAAAAAGTTTTATGTGACACAAGAGCCATTATGAAGACCCAATAAGTGGACAAAGAGCAAGTTGTGAAAAAAGCAACTGAGTTATGTGGCGAGGATAAAGCGAGATAAAAATGATCTTAACAAGGTCTGTTTGTACAGAATTCTCTTGCTCTCAGCTGTCCATCCTTGGTGATAAGAATGTTGGTTGCCCCCCCGCCCCCCGAGCATAGGGAAGGCGTCTTTCACCTGGAAATTTCATCCATCTGCTTTTAAGAAACAGCATGAAGATCAGAATGACCTTCTTACACCTGCGGATTGGTTAGTTTTTGAAGTGCCTTTAACTTAAAATAGTCATTATACCAGAACAGTGCATTTGGGGGTAGTATATTTTGCCACTCTTAAGCCACAAGGTTTGGTAAAAATGATCATATACATATATGTAGATCAATAGGTAGGTAGATATACACACATCTATCTGTTTCTCTACCTACGTATCCATATCCTTGACAGCTAAAGATGCGTGCTGACATGCTTACAGGTGAAATACCACATCTGAGATTTACCTGAACGTGCTCAAACTTTAAAGGCAGTAGACAAAACAAGATCGGTGAATATTAACAATTTTTGAATCTGGGTAACATGGGAATCACAGTGTTTTACTTTTAAGTGCTTGGAAAATTTATAGTAGTTTCCTTAAAACTCATAGTTTTACAATCCTATGCCATTTTTCCCTTATAGATTGAGTTATCTATAATAACTCAATGTAGAGTGTAGGGTTCTAAGTTTAAGGATCAGAATGTATTTCTGGGGAACTCTTCTGGAAAGCCATTTAGCAAGATGACCCAAGAGGCTTAAACATGTCGCTGGCATTTGACCCAGTGATCCTTTTTGTGGGAATCTGTACTGAGGAAATTACTGCAAAGATCAAGAGCTCTTTGGCGGAAAGAGCTTGTAGAAAAGCTGGTTACTTTAGGGTTATTTTAGATTTTAAAATTTACAAGTAACCCTAATGTGCAACCAGCAACCACAGTAAAACGGTTAATTGAATGGTGGTGCCTCACATGATGAAATATTTTGAAAATGTTATAAAAGAAACATTTTTAGTTTTTCAGTTCCTCTGGAAGATGCCTGTAGCAATGTGAGTTGAAAAAGAGGATGAAATTGTACTTGTGTCCTTGTAAATAGTCTTTGCATGTATGTAAAAACACAGAAAAACTAGAAGAAACGCTAACAGTGTAATACCTTCATTCTTTCTTCTTTATTTAAGATAGGGTCTAGCTCTGTTGACCAGGCTAGAGTGGCTCATAACTCACTGCAGCCTCAAACTTCTGGCCTTAGCCTTCTAAGTAGCTGGGACTATAGTCACATGCCACCCCCCCATCACTCAGGCTGGTCTTGAACTCCTGCCTCCAAGTGATCCTCCCACCTTGGCCTCCCAGAGTGCTGGGATTATAGGCGTGAGCCACAGCACCTGGCTGCTTCATTGTTTCTGATTAAATGATGAACTCACAGTGAATGAAGTCATTTTCTTTTCTTTTCTTTTCTTTTTTTTTTTTTGAGACAGAACCCCACTATGTTACCCTCTGTAGAGTGCTGTGGTGCCACAATCATAACTCCTGGCTATTTTTTTGTTGCATTAACAGGCCCAGGCAGGGTTTGAACCTACCAGCCTCAGCATTTGTGGCCAGCACCATAACCACTGTGTTGCGGGCATTGAGCCAGAAGTCACTTTCTTTTTTTTTTTTTTTTGAGACAGAGTCTCAGTATGTTGCCCTTAGTAGAGTGCCGTGGTGTCACAGCTCACAGCAACCTCAAACTCTTGGGCTTAAGAGATTCTCTTGCTTCGACAGCCACAACGCCCAGCCATTTTTTATTTTTTGGTTGTAGTTGTCATTATTGTTTGGCAGGCCCAGCTCCGGTGTTATGTGGCTGGTGCCCTAGCTGCTGAGCTATAGGTGCCGAGCCCAGAAGTCACTTTCTATTTGTCTTTATTTTCCATATTTTCTATTGTGAACATAATTTTCCTTGTGCATATTTTTCTAGCTTTATAGAGGGATAATTAATATCCCACAAAATTTCACCCATTTTAAGAGTACAGTATGATGTGCTCTATAAGTGTATACAGTTGTGCCACCACCACAATCAAGTTGCAGAACATTCTGATCTTGTGAAGGACCATGTAAATATTTTTTAAGAAGAATTTATTTTTAGTGGAAGGATATGATGGGATTTAGCTGTCATTACATTGAGTTGGCATGTCCATAAATTAATTTTTAATTGGAAAAAAGCTAAAATAAACTTTATTTTTAAGTTGTTTGAATACGTTAGCCATCCATCTTTCCCTTGGTCTCCTTATTGTTGACCAAGACCGTGTCTTATATCAGTTATATTCCTTACTGTCCAGAGCCTGGTACCTTACAAGTTTATTAAATAAGGATCTGCTGATTTAGTGACTGGCCTCCCCTGACTGCATGGAGTAGAAGGAGGGAGGAAAAAGAGAAGGAGAAAAGGAAGAAAGGACCCACCCACAGATAGCTTAACACCTCAGAGCTTTGAGGAACCATTGTTTCTATTGCAATTTCACGTAATAAACGCCATTTGACTTGTGTTTCTCAGGTTGGAGATTGCAACCCTGAATCGAGCTGATGCAGATCTGGAGGTCTGTCGAGCTCAAATCAGCAAGGATATCATTGCCCTTCTACTGAAAAATCTCACCAGCAATGGCCACCTCTCACCTCAAGTGGAGAGGAGGATGGATACCATTTTCAAAAGGCAGTTTCTGTTGCTGGAAAATGAAATTCAAGAGGAGTATGATCGGAAGATGGTGGCATTGACAGCTGAATGTGACCTGGAAACAAGAAAGAAGACAGAAAATCAGTACCAGAGGGAGATGGCGGCAATGGAGGAAGCGGAAGAGTTGCTGAAACGTGCAAGTGAGAGGGTAAGCAGGCCTGAATAGAAGATGGTCCTGCCTCACCTCTCTCCTTCCTTTCAGGGATTTGTCATTTATCCATCCACCCACCTGTCTATTCATTCACCCCCTCCATGCATCCACACGTCACCCACCTAACCATCTACCCTTCCATCCACCCATCCTTCTATTTATCCTTCTAACCATCCATCCATCCATCCATCCATCCCACCCACTCATCCATTTGTTCATTCACCTTCATCTATCTACCTATCACCCATGCAACCATCCATCCATCCATCCATCCTTCCATCCTGGTTCATTTAGGAAGCATTTATTGAGTACTTATTGTTTCTTAGGCACTGGGCTAGGCAGAGAAGGTACAGAGAACAATGAGTCATGGTTTTTGAATTCACAAAGTCGATAGTCTAATGAAAGATATACAAACGAGACGTTAGTCAGTAACGTTCTCAGAGACACATATTTGCAGTGCTGGGAGAGCTCATGGAGAGAGTAGAGAGGCTTCATTTGTGGCAGGGCATGTCCATGGAGGGTTGTGATGTTGGAATACAACAGTCCCCCTTTGGAAGAATGTGTTTAACACCCTGTTCAGTGATTCAGCCCCTAGAGGATCCTGTTATCTCTCTCTCTCTTTCTCTTCTTTCCTAAATTTGTCTTTTTAATTTCCTGTGAACATAATACATGCGCAAAAAGAGAGGCTTAGAAAATATTCCAAGGTAGTGCTCAGTAAATGAGGGACCCTGAGCCCAATTCTGCCTGCATATAGCCCACTAGTTGAGAATGGCTTTTACACTTTTAAAGAGTTGTAAAAAACAAACAAATGCCAAAGAATATATGACCTTATATGGCCTGCAAAATCCAAAATGCTTCTCTGAGACTTTACACAAAAGTTCACTGATTCCAGCTTCAAAGCCTAAAAAGAAAAACCCTGAAAAAAATTAGTGACGACCATTTCACCACTGACGTAGAGGATCGTTCATTTGGCCCATTATTTAATTCCTACTATATCCCTGACCCTGGAGATACAGGGGTGACTCTGATGGCCTTCTCACTTGTCCTCGGATTCCAGTAGACATTTTGGCCTTTTGCTTTATATTACATTTTATAGTACATTTGTATTCCATTTTATATTACATTTTATAATAATTTTATATTACATTTTTCTATAAAGTAAAGCTTATGTAGTTCCTGTAATTGCATATCTTTCTTCTTTTTCTTTACATCACAGCATAAACATTTTCTCATTTTATTAGATACTCTTTGAAAAATACAGTATTTAATAATAACAGCCCCTTCTCAGTGTCCACTGGGGTCAGGCATTATTCCAAGCACATTGTGTAAACCTCATTAAGTATTCACACCCACTCAGTGAGGTGGGGATTGAGAGGTTCCCATTTCACAGGTGAGGAAACTGAGATACAGGAAAGTTCATCTGTCAGCGGACTCACAGGTAGAGTGAAGATAGGCCCTGGCACTGTGCTCCTATCCACGGGGCCATACTGCCACTGTAATGGCAGGTGACACTCCTTGCTGTGAGTACCATCCTCTCCTGCTGAGCATCTAAAATGTTTCCAAGGCTTCTGCTCCAGAAACATGGCCTGGGGCGATGCTTTTTTATGTGGGAGGCACATGGAGGATGGAAGCTGGCTCTTCCTCTGCTTGTCCTGTCCCTCCCCTGGGACCTTCTGTACCTGCCCTCCCCAGGATTTTTCTATAGCCACATCATGTCCATTCCCCCACCCCTGCCTTCTGGTCTGCATCTCCTAGGTCATTGCTCAGAGGCAAGCTGCCTTTTTTTTTTTTTTTTTTGGAGACAGAGCTCAAGCTATCCCCCTGGGTAGAGTGCCATGGCATAACAGCTCATAGCAACCTCCAACTCCTGGGCTCAAGCGAGTCTCCTGTCTCAGCCTCCCAAGTAGCTGGGACTACAGGTGCCCACCACAACGCCCAGCCATTTTTTGGTTGCAGCCATCATTGTTGTTTGGTGGGTCCGGGCTGGGGATTCGAACCTGCCACCTTAGGTGTATGTGGCTGGCGCCTTAGCTGCTTGAGAAGCTGCCTTTTTTGAGCCAGTATGCTTCCACAAATAGCATCTGAGCTACTAAAGTTAATAGAACTAGATCTCTTCCCGCAGTGCAAGCCACTCCATCTTACAGAACCACAGCCTGCATTATAATTGTCTGTCACATATCATAGTAATCTTGAAATGAAATGAATGCAGGAAAATATTTTGGATGTATTATTCCATTAAGAACCAGTTTTTTAAAAGAAAAGCAAAATGGAGCAGTATGTGTGGCTCAAAGGAGTAGGGCGCTGGCCCCATGTACTAGAGGTGGCAGGTTCAAACCCAGCCCCAGCCAAAAACTGAAAAAAAAAAAAAAAAAGCAAAATGATCAGTATCAGCTTTTTTTAGTAAAGTTTAGGAATTTCCAGCACAGGCACCCCTCCGTATCCTGAGGGGATTGGTTACAGGACCCCTTCCCAACTCTTCAGAGACCAAAAATCCACAGAGGCTCAGGTCCCTGAAATAAAACCTTATGGTATTTGCATAAACCTACACGTCCTCCCCCTCTAGATGACTTGAAATACCTAACATGATGCAGATACTATGAAAATCATTGTAATCTCTCTTTCATTTAGGGAATAAGAAAAAACGTCTGTACATATTTAGTACAGATACAACTATCCTTTTTTCTCCCTGAATATTTTTGATCCACTGATAGTTGAATTCATGGATGTGGAACCCGTGGGTACAGGAGTTGACTACAGTTCGTATTGAGATGACAGCTGTTCTGTTGAAATGTCTACGCAATTCCTCAGAGTTTACACATGATTTCTCCACATCAAGGCCCTAGGGGAGTAGTGAGGACTATCAACACAGAAGACAGGGTGCTGGGGTTTAGAGCGTCACTGTGTTCCTCCAGACGTCACATTGCTCAGTCACCCTGGCCCTGTTTCCCCACACTTTGAATGGGAGGATGGTGATGCCTGTCTCAGAGGGCTGTTGTGGGAATGAGCACATTAATGCTGGTGTAGTACTTCACTCATTGCTCGGCACAGCACCAGCCCTGTGGGAGCCCTTACATGATCCATAATTCAGTGTTATCAGGTTTGTCAGTATATGAAGTACTTCTCCTTAGAGATGGGGAAACTGAGGCCTGCAGGGGAAGTGACTTGCAACCCAGGTTCTCTCAGCCAACTGCTGGCTCTTCAGGGCTATGTCCTTCCTCGGGGGAAGAATGCCTTCTATACCCAGACATTTCCCTGGCACTTAAAGGGGAGGGGGCCAGGCCTGCATCCTGTCTGTGCTGCCTGAGGCTCCTTCACCCTTCATGAGTCCTTGTCTTAAAGGAAGAGGTTCTTTAAGTGTAAGAACTCTTACATTTTAACCCTCTCTGGATTTATTTTTATAAAACAGTTTTACAGTTTGTCTTTCTTGTTAAACTGAGTACAGGGAGCATAATTTAGTACAGTCGTAATTTCCTGAGCATACCTCAGACCTTTGTTGGTGTAGAGTTGATGTCATCCACCGAAGTTACTCCAGTCAGCCTGACACAGGCTTGCGTTTCTCAGATTGGAATTTCGGCCCCCTCCCTTCAGGTCCATACCTCCCGCTCCCTGTGTGGGAAAGTTGCTTTTCTAGCTATTTGGAACCAATTTGTACACATCCCTTATCTCCCTGGAAAGTCCATTGTATTGGAAAGTTTACCAGGGAAGTGGAAGTGCACATTTGTTGACAATATTTACAATATAAAATTTACTATCTAAGAAAAGCCAAATTTCCAACTTCTCTTAAAGAACAAGAAGATTTGGCCATGTTGAGTCCATATCCTTGTAGGGCCCCTTCGGTAGACTAACTAGTGGCTTCCCTGCAGGCAGGGATTGCCCTGTATGCTTTGTGTGGTCCCCACTACTTCCTGATGCCTCTCATGCAGGGCCACCTCACTCATTTTCATACACAACCTCCCCTGCTTGGCAGACCTGGGGGTGGGCATCCCCGGCTGGGACTATGTATGTGCGTTCACATGTGTGAGTGTGAGGGTGTGTGCCTGTGAGCAGATGTGTGTGCACTGTGTGTTGCTGTGTGCATGTGTATGTGTATGGACTGTGTGCACATGTACTAGCGTGTGTGCAAGGATGGACAAGTGTCAGTGCACACATATGCCTGCATGAATGTATACCTTGCATGCGTGTGCACACTGTATGTATGCCTGTGTATTACAGTGCACGCGTGTGCACATACTCTGCATGTCAACACTGTGTGTGCACATCGTGTGTCCACATTGCATTCTGTGCACATGTGCACGTGTGTTTAGTATGTTAGTCTCTTATACGCTGCCTGTTCTCTCCGCAGTCGGCTACAGAGTGTAACAACCTCCTGCGGACCCTGCATGGCCTGGAGCAAGAGCACGTGAGGAAGTCCCTGGCTTTGCAGCAGGAGGAGGACTTTGCCGCGGCTCACAGACAGCTGGCCGTTGGCCAGAGAGGCGAGCTGCACAACATCTTCTTCACCCAGGTGAAAAGTGCTGTTTTCAAAGGGGACTTGAAGCCAGAGGTCGCTAAAATGCTGCTTCAGAATTATTCTAAAATACAGGTAATACCTCAAATTAGTCTCCCTGTGACAAGAGAGCTATTTTCCTGAATCGTTTCAGTAAATTTCTCCTCTTTCTCAGAATTAAGTCCTGCCTCTCCTGTGCAGCATACCTACAAGCTAATTTCTCTTCCTTGTACCTCTAGATGTGTGGGTGAGTTTCCTGTAAGCAGAGTGGTGGCTTGGCACACCCACCTGCTATGTGAACTGGAGCAAGTTACCCAACTTCTCTGAACCTTAGTTTCCACACATGTAAAATAGGCATAATAGAGTACCCACACTCACAGGGATGCGAGGAAGATTTAATGAGCTGATTCGTGGGAAGTCAGTGCATGGCATAACATATGTGTAATGTATGAAGCGTAAAAACACATCTGCACATGTGTGTATTGATGTGCATGTGGGCGTTATTGTGTGTGACTAGGTTTGCCTGGATGACTGTGTATTTTTGCATGTAAGCTTTGGTGTGAATGTTATTAATCCAGAGTGAATGATTTCTTAGGTGATAGTGCAAATAGTTTACCTGATCCTGTCACCTTACTTGTGGAATTTCTTACGAGGCCTGCGTGACATGTGCAGGGCGACATCACTGGTTTGCAAGAATGCACTCCACCGTTTGTCCCCGGTGTCGTCACTGTGCTGACAACTTGCTCTGTCTGATGGGAACAGCAGTTGCAAACAACTTTTATTTTCATTTATGGAATTTTCTGTTTTGTCTGTGAATAAAATATTTGAGAGCTGCAGATGTCATTCATCAAACAGGCTGCCTCTTACGGCTAATGAGCCAGTCTCTGTTTACAAAGAGCAAAGGCCCCTCTGGATGGTGCAGGAGGATGTGGGCACCACAGGCACACTTGGGTTGACTTGGTGCAATGCTGTGTTCATTCGATGAGTGCAAACCTGTGGTTCCTGAGCAATGTGTCCTTCTGATGGAGCAATCACTCTATTTCAGTTTTATCTTTATATGTGAAAATCATTCCGGAAAGCTGGCTTGCTGATTAAATTTCCCTGTGAAATTCCTTCCTTGCACTAGATGTGTGGGGTCCACACAGCAGAATGAGCTGTGTCCACCCAGAGCAAATCCAGACTTGTGACCACTCTCTGTTGCTGCCATTGCCAAAGCAGGGGCGAAAGGTGATGCAAGCAAGGAGCAGGTGTGAGCACAGGCGTCCACCCCAGCGTCTGTGAGCAGGCCCTCTGAGATGAGGCCATACTACTCATCTTGTCTTGTTCCAAAGACAAGATGAAGGCTGGCCCTGCCTGTCCCTCGGGAACATGTAACCAGCACAAGTCCAGTACTTGAGGGCTGTGTGGCAGCTGAGGCTTTAGGGCCATCCCAGGAGGAAACCAAGTGATTGTCACCAGCCTCTGGGGAACAGAGAGCCAATCCCAGAAGGCTTCTGGATGTACAGAGAATGATCTAGCCCCTCCATTTCACTCTTGGTTTTTTCCATTAAAAACTTTAATGAGAGTACATAGAACAAGAAATCTGTTGTATCCACAACTGGGCATTCAGACTCCATGGCATCACTTAGATATCAGCAGGTCCTAATGTCGTTTGACTCTCATGATGGGCAGTGGATGACTCTCCACTCTGGAGCATTGAGAGTTGAAAGGAATACACGCTGCTGTTAACAATATTGTGGTGAGGCAGTAACCACACAGGTGCTGACAGTACCGTGGTATCCAGTGGTTCTCAGCCTTCCTAATGCTGCAGCACCTTAATGCAGTTCCTGTGGGTCGCAACTGGTTGAGAACCACTAATACAGGCTTTTTTGACCAGAGCTATGAGTGTTAGAGCCCGCCAGCCCTAAATTCCCTGACACAGGCTCACAATAGCCAGTGGCTTGGATCCAGTTCTGAAAATCAGAGTTTCGCTGCAGCATTCCTGTTACATCGATTCTGGAACTAGTACTTCTCAGGAAATGCCTATACTATACTATATTAGGCCACATCTCACTGAACACTCAGCTGTTCACTGTCTGGGCAGAGCCTGTTCTCAAGTGTTGAGACCTGGAGGTTTTACAATTTTTAAAAGGACAGTGTCCATGGTGTCATCTGTTTCTTGTTGGACAAAGTATTGATTCTTTTAGTGATCCATTGTATGGACAGTATTCCCACAGATAGATAAAAAGACAACAAAGCCTTTTCATGGGGTAACACTACAGATGCTGCTGGTTAAGGCTGGATTTTTGGAGGCCACCTATGATAATGTCAGAGCACAGGCCATGTGCTTAAAGATTACTGGGCTCAAATCCCTGCTCAGCCATTTGCCAGTTGTGTGATGTGGACTCAGTTTCTTCGCCTGTGAAAGGTGAATAATAATATTCTCTCCCTAGGTTAAGTTGGATGAGTGAGGAGGGAATCATTCTTGGCCCAGGGCTCGGTCCAGAGAAAACACCCGATGCAGCTGGTCCTTTTACTCTGTGGTTGTGGGTTTGTTCACTTGTAGGTCGAGGGACATTCTTGCTGCTCCTCATGCACAAGCCTGCCTGTCTCCTCTGTGAGTGTGGAAGCTTCCAGGAGTGGGGTCAGTGGCTGATTCATGTCAGAACTCAGCACCTCCTGCTGGTGCCCTGCACAGTGGGGACTCCACAGGTGGGAATGTGTGCATGGCTGAAGGACAAGTGAGTGAAATTTATGTTCTGTTTCTTGAGGCAATAAAAGTTGCTCTGATAACCCTTCACCTTCCAGGTCCAGAGTGCACTTTTCAAAGCCCTCATTTCTTGTTTATATATAATTTTCTTGTGAGCCTCTGTTATGGCAGGAAGGTTAAAGGTGTTCATGTTTCTTTTCCTGTATATATTCTCTAAAAGGAAAAGCAGTATTTAAGTGTCTAGAAAGATTTTTCTCTAAATTTTAACTTGGCGGCTTGGCACCTGTGGCTCAATCAGCTAAGGCGCCAGCCACATACACCTAAGGTGGCGGGTTTGAATCCCCAGCCCGGGCTCGCCAGACAACAATGATGGCTGCAACCAAAAAATGGCCAGGCGTTGTGGCCGGCGCCTGTGGTCCCAGCTACTTGGGAGGTGGAGGCAGGAGACTCGCTTGAGCCCAGGAGTTGGAGGTTGCTGTGAGCTGTGATGCCATGGCACTCTACCCAGGGGGATAGCTTGAGGCTCCGTCTCAAAAAAATAAATAAAAAAATAAATAAATAAATAAATAAATTCCTGTTGCTAATATGAGCGCCTGAACATTTTAAAGTTCCTACTAAGTGATTAGTAAATTACTGTTGCTTTCTCCTTCACACATTACCATGTGCTGGCCTGACACTCTCAGTGCAGCTCACTCACTGATAGAAAATCTCATGGTTATGTTTCTGCATTATAAGAAATGCACGTTCATTATAAAGCACGTTCTTTCCACATTCATATAAAGCAAAACTTTTATAGAATAAAGCACCTGTGGCTCAGTGAGTAGGGTGCCAGCCCCATATACTGAGGGTCATGGGTTCAAACCCAGCCCCAGCCAAACTGCAACGACAACAACAAAAATAGCTGGGCTCTGTGGCAGATGCCTGTAGTCCCAGCTACTTGGGAGGTTGAGGCAAGAGAATCGCCTAACCCCAAGAGCTGGAGGTTGTTGTGGGCTATGATGCCATAGCACTCTATCGAGGGTGACAAAATGAGACTGACTCTAAAAAAAAAAAGAAAAGAGATTATCTATTTACTGCAATATGAAAGATAATTTTATTTGTGAAACAAGAGATAATATATTTCCCCATAATCTTTTACATTTTCATAGTACAGGTACTCCTCAAATTATGAGGAGATAGGTTCTGTAGGTTTGTTCTTTTTTTTTTTGGAGACAGAGTCTCACTTTATCACCCTCAATAGAGTGCTGTGACTTTGGAGCTCACAGCAAAATCCAACTCCCAGGCTTAGGCGATTCTCTTGCCTCAGCCTCCCCAGTAACGGGGACTACAGGCACCTGCCACAATGCCCAGCTATTTTTGGTTGCAGTTTGGTCGGGGCCAGGTTCGAACCCGCCACCCTTGGTATATGGGGCCAGAGCCCTACCCACTGAGCCACAGGCACTGCCCCTGTAGGTTTGTTCTTAGACTGAATTCTATGTAAGTAAGTTTGAACAAATACATTTACCTTTTTCTTGTAATAGCCTCTGTTCATAAGTACAAGTCATACATCAGTCAGATGTTTGTAACTTGGGGACTGCTGTAGTTACAAACCTCCCGATTTCTACTTGTATTTCACATTGGTTTTATCCCCATTATTATTATTATTATTATTTTTTGCAGTATTTGGCTGGGGCTGGGTTTGAACCTGCCACCTCTGGCATATGGGGCTGGTACCCTACTCCTTTGAGCCACAGGCGCCACACCTTATCCCCATTATTTATACACCATAAATGCCTTAAAATCAGACTGTCTCACTCATCCTTTTATTTCTAGGTCATATGAAATGTGCCTGGTACAAAGTAAGCATTCAACAACTAAAGTGAATTAAATATTCATTCAAAAAGCATTTATTGAGTTATTATTACACAATTCATCAAGAATATCAATGTAAAGGTTATGAGCTGATATTTAGAAATATTACAGTATAGTGGTAAAAAATGATATCCATGACTGCCCTGTATTAAGTGCTATTAATAGAAAGGAAATGGTATCAGCCACACAGCGTAAATGAGTTCAGCCTTGACCAGAAATGCCATCCAGACCCTGATGCTGAGTTCTGAGGGGTCAAGAGTGGGTAAGAGGAAAGGAGGAGGTAGATGGAGGCTAAGTTCTAGGCTAAGGAAGTATATGTAAGAGAAGGGAGCATTTTTAGAAGTAAGTGATGGCTTGGCACCTGTAGCTCAGCGGCTAGGGCGCCAGCCACACACACTGGAGCAGGTGGGTTCAAATTCAGTCTGGGCCTGCCAAACAATGACAACTATAACCAAAAAATAGCCAGGCACTATAGTAGTCCCAGCTACTTGGGAGGCTGAGGCAAGAGAATCACTTAAGCCCAAGACCTTGAGGTTGCTGCAAGCTGTGATGCCATGGCACTCTAACCAGGGTGACATAGTGAGACTCTGTCTCAAAAAAAAAAAGAGAAGTGATAACCTAGATGTGGGTGAAGGAACTGGGGAGTGAAAAGTGTACAGGATTCCTAGATTTATAATTTGAGCAAGTAAGAGTAGATGACAGCCATTTAGTGAAATAGAAAATTAACAACTCGGCTTGGCGCCTGTGGCTCAAGTGGCTAAGGCGCCAGCCACATACACCTAAGGTGGCAGGTTCGAATCCAGCCTGGGCCCACCAAAAACAACAATGATGGCTGCAACGAAAAATAGCCAGGTGTTGTGGCGGGTGCCTGTGGTCCCAGCTACTTGGGAGGCTAAGGCAGGAGACTCACTTGAGCCTAGGAGTTGGAGGTTGCTGTGAGCTGTGATGCCACGACACTCTACCAAGGGGGACAGCTTGAGACTCTGTCTCAAAAAAAAAAAAAAAAAAAAGAACGAAAATGAAAATTAACAACTAAAAGGAAAAGCAAGTTTGTGAAGAAGGCTCAACTGGTAAAAGAAAGGGCACAAAAGACAACATAATCAGAAAAAGATAGAGACATAGGGTCGGGGAAATATATATATATATATATATTTTTTTTTTTTAGAGAAAGAGTCTCACTTTATTGCCCTCGGTAGAGTGCTGTGGCGTCATGGCTCATAGGTCACAGCAACCTTTAACTCTTGGGCTTTAGGCAATTCTCTTGCCTCAGCCTCCCAAGTAACTGGGACTATAGGCACCCGCCACAATGCCGGCTATTTTTTGTTGCAGTTTGGCCAGGGCCAAGTTCGAACCCACCACCCTCAGTATATGTGGCTGGCACCCTACCCACTGAGCCACAGGTGCTGCCCAGGGAAATATATTCTCAATACTGTTTTAAATTCTCTTATAGAGACTGATAGCACCTATATGAAACAGATATGTCTCTATTCTAACCCCTAACAAGGAAACTGCAAGCTATAATGTAGAAATCCTGGTTTCAGATCAGCATCTGTAGCTTAGCAACTAGGTCGTTGGCCACATACACCGGGGTTGGCAAGTTCAAACCCGGCCCAGGCCTGCTAAACAACAATGACAACTACAACAACAAAAACAACAAAAATAGCCAGGCATTGTGGCAGGCACTTGTAGTCCCAGCTACTTGGGAGGCTGAGGCAACAAAATTACTTAAGCCCAAGAGTTTGAGGTTGCTGTAAGGTATGATGCCATGGCATTCTACTGAGGGTGACAAAATAAGACTCTGTCTCAAAAAAAAATAGGTTTTGGGTTTTATATTCAGAAAGATTTGGGTCTGCAATCCAGCTTTATCACTTACTATTTATGTGATTTGGGAAGTTATTACTATGCTACCTTTTTTTTGGTTTGTTTTAAGACAGAGTTTAACTTTGTCACCCTCAGTAGAGAACTGTGGTGTCGTAGCTCACAGCAACTTCAAACTCTTGGGCTCAAGTGATCCTCTTGCACTAGCCTCTCAAGTTGCTGGGATTACAGGTACTCGCCACAATGCCCAGCTATTTTATAGAGATGGGGTCTTGCTCTTGCTCAGGCTGGTCTTGAACTCCTGATTTCAAGCAATCTACCTGCCTTGGCCTACCAGAGTGCTAGGATTATAGGCATGAGCTACCATGCCCAGAACTATGCTAGCTTTTTTGAGACATACAGATAATCTCTATTTTATTTGTTAGAATTAAGGGATAATGTTTTTCAAATACTTGGCACATTTTCTAAAGCTTAGCAAGTGCTAGATAAATATCACTACTCTTCCACTACAAGAAAAATTTATGCTCTGCAACACACACCCCTTATTTGATATAGAAAGTATATGTTTTCATAGTTAACATCCCCATCTTGTGGCCTTTTAAGGTACTGTTGAAAAAATAGTAAGTTTTAACAATTATGTTGTATTTTTGCAACCACATATATATTGCTATTATATCATAGAATGTTCCCTGGGGGCCATATAAAGTTAAGCTGGTTGGACCAAGGCTAAAGTTAGGAGATTCCCTATTCCTGACACAGAATGTCTACAATTCATTAGCGTGGCATTTATAATGCTATTTTTTTTTTTTTTTTTTGAGACAGAGCCTTAAGCTGTCACCCTGGCTAGAGAGCTGTGGCATCACAGCTCACAGCAACCTCCAACACCTGGGCTCAAGCGAGTCTCCTGCCTCTGCCTCCCAAGTAGCTGGGACTGCAGGCACCCCCCACAACACCCGGCTATTTTTTGGTTGCAGCTGTCATTGTTATTTGGTGGGTGGGGTTGGATTCGAACCCACCACCTTAGGTGTATGTGGCTGGCGCCTTAGCCACTTGAGCCACAGGTGCTGAGCCTACAATGCTATTTTTAATTTAAATGGAAGGGATGCATTCCAAAGAAAAATCATAATTTTTGTGTAGGTATGTGAATATTTAAAACCTTTCTCCAAAAAACTTCCCTAAAGAGTGATGTTAGATATTTTTTTTTTTGGAGACAGAGCCTCAAGCTATCCCCCTGGGTAGAGTGCCATGGCATCACAGCTCATAGCAACCTCCAACTCCTGGGTTCAAGCGAGTCTCCTGTCTCAGCCTCCCAAGTAGCTGGGACTACAGGCACCCGCCACAACACCTGGCCATTTTTTGGTTGCAGCCATCATTGTTGTTTGGCGGGCTCGGGCTGGGGATTTGAACCCGCCACCTTAAGTGTATGTGGCTGGCGCCTTAGCCGCTTGAGCCACAGGCGCCGAGCCGATGTTAGATATTTTTAATGGGATTAATCTATTAATAATAATAGTTAACTAAGTTCAAAAAATAAAAAATGCTGATCTAAGCAATCAAGAAATACTCTATATTAAAATGTTTTATTTATTTATTTATTTATTTATTTGAGACAGAGTCTTTGTTGCCTTCAGTAGAGTGCTATGGCATCACAGCTTACAGCAACCTCCAACTCTTGGGTTTAGGCGATTCTCTTGCCTCAGCCTTCCAAGTAGCTGGGACTATAGGCACCTGCCACAATGCCAGGTTATTTTTTGTTGCAGCTGTCACTGCTGTTTTAGCTGGCCAGGGCTGGGTTCGAACCTGCCACCCTTGGTATATGGGGCCAGCGCCCTACCCGTTGAGTCACAGGTGTCACCCTGAAATGTTTTAAATCAAGTGGTAATAATATATCTTAACTAAAGAAAATGACCAGTGTTACCAGTTTGGGGCACTAAATTAAAGGTGGGGATTTGTCCTTGGGCAGGTTGTGTGATAAGCTGTGTTCTGCCATCTTAAGTACGCTGATTAAGTCATGAGTTAGATAGATAAGCATTCATGAGGTTGGGGCATCAAGGTTTACACTGTGTGTTTGCTGACTGATCTTCTTCTAACTAAATCTGACAAGCCTTTAGTTCTAAGAACCACTATATTTAATCCCTTACTATTCTAAAATTCTATGAATGCCAAAGTTATTGGGGTAGTTTAGTAACCCACTAACACATCCATCTGTGTCTGTGTGTCTGGCACTTACTAACATAAAAAGAGGTATGTCATCAGTGGAGTCCTCTTTTCCAGTGGCACAGGTATAAGAGATCAAGACTGTATAAGTGGATACAGAAGCCGCTCTGGCTCAGTGTAGGAGAATGGCACAGCCACTATTCATTGGCACCCTTGCAAGCATCCACATATGCCACATAGGCTTGAACCACAGCTAACCTGAGTCTTGGCAGAAGGCCTTATGATCCCCCTGGAACACAAGAGAACAAGCGGCTCGTGAGGCCTTCTACTCAAATCCTTGTCTCCCTTAGGAGACTGTCATAAGATTGCTTATTACCTCTCAGGTTCTGATGAAGTATAAAACTTCCTATAGGCTATATACTATCTGCAACCTATAAAAACCATAGTCTAGAAATGGCTCCTTTGCAATAGGGTATCACACAACTCATACTGCAGCCACTGGCCCCATTTGTTTTGGTATCATCATTTTATTATGTAGGGTAACAACTGCTTCCTTTTTTTCCTTTTATTTTTTTAGACAAGAGTCTCACTATGTCACCCTCAGTAGAATGCCATGGCGTCACAGCTCACAGCAACCTCAAACTCTTGGGCTTAAGCGATTCTCTTGCCTCAGCCTCTAGAGGAGCTAGGACTACATGCTGCTTCCTTTTCTTATGTAAGTAAAAAGCCGTATCTAAAAGTAGCCTGTTCTCAGCATCCTGTTGTCCCCGCCCCCCCAAAAAAGATAAAAGTGGCTCATTGTATCTTTATTAGCCAAATCAGTGAAGCAGTAGAGATTCTCTCTTGTGCTGGTCTTGAAAACCTAAGCATCATGAGCTCTACAGCTACAAGGAAATGAATTCTGTCAACAATCACTCCCTGATCATGAGCCTCAAGAGACACAGCACACCCAGTAACAAGTTGATTGTAGGCATGTGAGACCCTTAGCAGAGGACCCACCTAAGCAGCACCTGAACTCTTAACCCAAGGAAATTTTGTAATGATAAATTAATGTTTTAAGCTGTTAAGTTCATGGTAATTTGTTAGATAGCAATAGAAAGTTAATATACTCTGCCTAGTACTCTTATCAATTTGCTGGAACTTTGTTTTTGTTCTGTATCTCCAAATCTTAGTTAGAATTAGACTAAGTGTGGACTTATTTCTTCACACCAACAGGCACCTGACTAAAGCCCAAGCATCTCTCCAGTAACAAGACAGTCCATTATAGTATCCTTTTCCACCACGTGTCAACTATACCCAGGATTAGCACAGTGATTATTATCCTGCTTAGATCCCACTCGTGGGCCATTCAGTTTTCTTTTCCTAGTTAGTCTTTATAGCTTGGTCAGTTTCCAGGGTCTTCCCTCAAGTGATTCACTGCTTTGCCCATTCTTTCTTCTTTCCTGTCAGGACTCACATCTTTCCTACATTAGATATATTAACTATATAAAATTATTCATCAGCTATCAACAAATAGCATATACAGCAAAGGGCTTAAATTAAAAATCAGCCACAAAACTTAGATCAATGTATGTATCTGACTAAGTAACAGATATGAAAATATTCTGGAAGAAGACAAAAAAGATGTTATATATCAACAAATTAAATTGATTATATTACTTTTATTCCATTCCAAAAATGGGAATCAAGCTATAGATTTAAAAATAAAATAGACCCCTAGAGTATCATATTATTACTATATTTAAGTAAATGTGACGTAAGATGATCAAGTGAAGAAAAACCAACAACCCTGTATTTCCTTAGCTATACTTCAGTGGTAGCTCTGAGAAAATAAGAAGGATTAGGTTTTTATAACTCAGGAGTTACATTTAGTCTACATCAGGGGTCAACAAATTTTTTCTGTAAAGGACCAGATAGAAAGTAGATATTTCAGATTTTGTGGGCCATAAAATCTGTAACAACTTTGTCACTGTTTTTCATCACAACTACTCAATTCTGCTATTATAGCTTGAAACCAACTATAGATAATATGAAAACAATGGGCATGGCTGTGTTCCAATAAAACTTTACAAAATCAGGCTGTGGCCAATCTCTGGTTCATGAAGAAAATATAATACTCATTTAAACAAATGAATATCTCAGGAAGAACTTACTGCTTAATTTTATCATTTCTAGGTCCAAATCTTGGTCCAGATGGTCCTCTTCTGAAAACCAAAATATCAAATACATGTTAATAATGATAGCACCTAAAAAACAAACTAAAACAAAACACACACAAACATACATAATCAACCTAAATTCTAAACATGAATCAGTCATTTGTCATAAGGAACCACATCTTACTGGTACCGGTAGAATTCAATATGTAATTATATGTATGCTTTACTGGTATTTGCTGTTGGTCACAATTAACCTAATTCTTCCAAATGTTTAAACTGTCAGAGAGATTAAGGCTTATTATATAATCCTCTGTTATACACAGTTTGTTCTGATCATTAAACTCTGAAAATCACAGCAACTAAACTGCCAGTGAATATAAACACTTTTATGGCCAATTACAGTAAAGCTAAAAGTGAAATTCACCTTGAATAATGATATGCTGATTGCAAGAGAAACATAAAAATTCTTTCAAAACTAAAAATTTTATTTTGGGGGGGGGCACAGAATTTTACTATGTCACCCTTGGTAGAGTACCATGGCATCACAGCTCACAGCAACCTCAAACTCTTAGGCTTAGCCTCCTGCGTAGCTGGGACTACAGGCATCCACCACAACACCTGGCTATTTTTTTGGTTGCAGTTGTCATTGTTGCTTAGCAGGCCTGGGCTGGGCTCGCACCCACCAGCTTTGTGTATGTGGCTGGTGCCCTACTCACTGAGCTACAGGCACCAAGCCACCCAATTCAAAATTATAAAGATTTATAACCATGCTGTCTTCTAAGAGTTTTATAGCTTTAGCTCTTACATTTATGTCCTTGATCCATTTTGAATTAACTTTTGTACATGGTATAAACTTAGGGGTCCAACTTTATTTTGTTTTAGTATCTACAAATAATTTTATTGAAATTGAACAAATAACCCAGCAGTCTTCCTAGGCTAGGGGGCACCTTCTCCAAGCCATTTCCCACACTCTAGGAGCACAGAAATTGCACAGTATTTTAAAAAAGTCATCTCTATATAGTAATCAGACTCTGCCAAAATATCATCATGGACTAGACTATTTACAAACCTTCATATTTTAAGTATTCCTTTTATGGTTTTTCCCCTCCTTTTTGTCCCTACCCATGGGATCTAGTACTTCCCTTGACTGATCCTAAAGGGGTAAGGATAACTGTGGGGGAAGGGGTGGTGGGCTACTTATAGCTACTGGCCATCAGCCTTAGGGTATATGTGTCTTACCACAAGGTGCTGGACAGTCCTCTTCCAACTGCAGGGAGGGTGTTGGTGAAAGGCATGGAGGATTAGACAGAACAGGTGGGATGGAGTAACTCTCCATAGGCAAAAGCATCCTGACCCCAGCTTTACTCTCTCAATTTGGGGAGAGGGAGCAACAATTAGTTGTAGTGGGGATCAGCCTAGCCCTGGGTGGGGGAAGAAGCCTCCCATACCAGTTCTTGCTCCTATCAACAGCCAACAGACTATCTATCCATCTGAGAGTGGGAACAAATGGCAGGTAAATGGGAATAATCAGGCTGGCATTGGCTCCAGCCTCTGTCCAACACAGCAGGAATTGAGGTAGCACATGGATGAAATGCTCTGACTAGAGGATAAAAGGTAAGTGAAGAAAAGAAAATCCCCTTTTATGTATAGCCCCATAGCTCAGGGGCTGCAAGAAAGCAGACCTTGCTTATAAAGTGCTATATAGCCCCTAGCAGGGCTGAGTCCCAGCCCAGGCAAGCTTAGAAGAAAGTAGGCCAGGCAAGGAACCAGTAACCAGGCATTCCTAATGGGTATATGCCCTGCCAAGCTTCTTGCAAGGGTGGTTGGGCAGAGTAGGCTGCTAAGTCGCTATTTGCTTTTGCCAGCCACTAACCACCACCTGTCCACACTCAAACCAACACCCACCCAACATTGCAGGAGCAACCTGCTCACAGCTAAAGGTTCTGGTCCAACAGAGTTCATTCCAGGTTGTGGTCCCAGCCTGGACTCCTCAATTAAAGCCACACCTGGGGGTTCCTTGCTGGGGTAGGGGGTACTTGTGTCTGCCACCTCCCAGGCTCATACCTCATGGAAGATCACAGGGAAATCCACATAGATGCAGGTGGTATCCAGCTTCACAATGCCCTGAGCAATCAGATTCTTATGCACCCACCTCAGCTTGGCCCACTTCTGCCGGTTCTTGGTGACAACTGTCTCCTCATAGAACTGGGCCAAATCCCTATCCTTAGCATAGAACATGGAGTTGCCGCACATGAATACAAAGGGGTGCATGGCTTAGCCTCTAGACCACACCAAAGCTTGCAGAGGTGCCTGCACCTCTGGGCTGCTGCTCCCCCCATGGCAAAGGGCCACAGGCCCCGACCTTTGGAATCACTGGCACCCATGTCAGGGAAGCCAGAGCATGATGGGCCCTGCTGATGCTCAGCTCTCACAGCACAGTTGGCGCCACCATCCTATACCCCAGCCTCTGATCTCAAGTGCCGCTCCTACCCTAACTTCATTTTTTTGCATGTGGATTCTCCTACCTTTTTATTACAAAGGGCAACACCTTAGTTGAGAATTGGGTCTAGGCAAAAATCATGATTCATAATAATTACAAATATTGTTGATTAGGTAGCTTTTAGGTACTCACATATGCTACCTCTTATTTCTATAGTAACTTTGTTGGGGTACACCTTTATGCTATCCTCATTTTAGAGTTGATCAAAGTGAGATAGATTAGCTTGCCTCATGCACAACTGACAAGATGCAGAGCCAGAATTTGCATTAGGCCAGGGTTCCTCAAACTTTTAAACAGGGGGCCAGTTCACTGTCCCTCAGACCGTTGGACTGCAGACCCCAGGACAAGTCGGCTGCTAAGCAGGACAGGCAGTGGTGGCAAAAGCACCCGGCGGGCTGGATAAATGTCCTAGGCGGGCTGCATGTGGCCTGCCAGCCATAGTTTGAGGATGCCTTCATTAGGCCCATCTGTCTCCAAAGTCCAGACTCTCAGGGCTGCACTGGGCTGCAGAAATAGGTGTCATTCTGTTCGTGTCACTGATCCCTTTCTCTCAACTTGTCCTTACACACACACACTGTCTCTCTGTTTGGCTAATAGTAAGTGTGTGAGACATGTGGGTTAAGTAACTAGATAAGTACAGGTTGTTGTTGACAATAGCTGATGTTGAGCAGGATAGGCTAAAAGATGCCAGGGCCAGGGCCAGCCAGACTAACAGAAATATGCATGGTTACCACAGCATTAAGTTCTAAATGCACCAACAACTTCTGGTCTGATGTAGGAGTGTCATCCCACTTCTCTATGACTGAATTAAATGTCTAGCTTAGAAACTTCTTCTAGCCTCACACCCAGTGAGGTTAAGGACCTTTAGTGAGTGGTTTGTTGGGCCTGATAATTTGTGGGGGATTATCTGAGAAGCTGTTCTGAGTAGAGTCCTGGCACCACATGAGAGTCCTAGGACTGCAGTTTGGTATAAAGTAGGGCCAAGGGATGGATCTGACACCAGTTCAAGATTCCCTTCAAAGGGAGAGAGCACTCTAATCCAGGGCTGAAGAATGCATGGAAATGTGAGAATTAGCTAGTCAAGGAAAACCTAAAGGAAAGTTTGAGATGCTTAATTATTTCTTGTTTTCTAATAGTAATAATAATAATTTGCTAAATTAAGACTTCTTATGTGCCCAATATGCACTAGGCCCTTCAGATGTATTATTAAGAATTTGTTTATCCTCAGAACAACTTCATGATATAGTTACTATTATTTCTCTACTTTACACATGAGCAAATTGAGGCTAAGAGAGGTTAGGTAACTTGCCTATGGTCACATAGAGAGTAAGTAGCAAAGCTGTAAACCGACTCCAGGCCAACCCATTCCGGAGTCTGTGCACTACTTATACTACTAGGCTGCACAAATGCAAGGAGTATGTAAATATCAGAGGTGGGAGAAAGGACTGTGGTCACCTCCTTCTGGAAAGTTATATTAACATTTCAGAAACTTAAAACCATCCTGCTAGTGGGCGGCACCTATGGCTCAAAGGAGTAGGGTGCTGGCTCCATATACAGGAGGTGGTGGGTTCAAACCCGGCCCTGACCAAAAACTGCAAAAAAAGAGAAAAAAAAACATCCTGCTAGTGAGGTATCTGGAGCATTTTGAAAAGATTTTGTTTTATTTATTTCATTTCATTTATTTTATTTTTTGAAACAGTCTCACTCCATCGCTCTGGGCAGAGTGCTGTGGCATCATAGCTCATAGCAACCTCAAACTCCTGGGCTCAAGTGATCCTCCTGCCTCAGCCCCCTGAGTACTGGGACTTCAGGTACTTGCTACAACACTTAGCTAGTTTTTCTATTTTTAGTAGACATGGGGTCTCACTCTTGCTCAGGCTAGTGTCAAACTCTTAAGCTCAAGCAATCTACCCACCTTGGCTTCCCAGAGTTCTAAGATTATACGCGTGAGCCACCATGCCCATCCTGAAAAGTTTCTAAATTTCTACAAATAAAAGGTGGTACCACAATTAGGACTGTGGTTTTAGTTATTGGAAAAGGTAAAGAAAGAAACCTGTTAACTCCCAACCCCCACTGTACTGATCTGTGGCCTGTTAGGAATGGGCCGCACAGCAGGAGGTATACAGCATGCCAGGAAGCAAAGCCTCATCTGTATTTTTTTTTTTTTAGAGATAGAGTCTCACTTTATCACCCTCGGTAAAGTGCTGTGTTGTCACAGCTCACAGCAACCTCCAACTCCTAGGCTTAGGCGATTCTCTTGCCTCAGCCTCCCTAGTAGCTGGGGCTTCATCTGTATTTTCAGCCACTCCCCATTGCTTGCATCACTGCCTGAGCTCCACCTCCTGTCAGATCAGTAGCAGTGTTTGATTCTCATAGGAGTTCAAACTCTACTGAAAATTGTGCATGTGAGGGATCTGGGTTCTGTGTATATTATGAGGTTCTAATGCTGATTATCTGAGGTGGAGCTGAGGCAGTGATGCTAGCACTGGGGAGTGGCTGCAAATGTATTATTAAGAATTTATTTATACTCAGATTTTCATCAGCAGATAATGTGGTTTGACTGCACAATGACCACAATAAATCAACTACTTACAGACTCATATCAAAACCATCCCCTCCACCCAAGTCTGTGGTAAAATTGTCTTCCATGAAACAGGTCCCTGGTGCAAAAATGGTTGGAGACCACTGAGTTAATGCAAATGTTTCCAATGTCACCTAGCATGGGCACACATATTTGGGAAGATCAAATATTAGCTACTGTTTATAAGAGAATTTATTGTGTCCCAGGCAGTGTTCTGAAAATTTTCATGCTGTATTTTATTTAATCATCAAACAACCCTTTAAGGTAGGTATTATTATTATTCTCCATTTTACAGATGAGAAAATGAGACAACTTTCTCAAGATTACACAGATTTAAGTGGTAAAGCAGAGATTTGAACCTGGGAAGTCCATCTCTCTGTCTGGGGTACCTAACTTCTAGGCTAAACTGATCTTGCCAAAGCCTATGGTCTAACCACACCTGCTTCAAAAAAAAGCCAGACTATATTATTATCCTATTGGGCCCAAACAACCAGCCAATCCCTACCCAAATCTAGCCCAAAGCATTTTTCTTTGCAACTTGTTCTAAATCAAGTTTTTAAAGTCCCCTGTGTTGACTCCAGTGGTTTTCATAAGCACCAGGATATCTTGGCCCCAATCTACCCAGTACCATTCTCACACAGTTACACTCTTTCTGATTGGCTTACCATTAAGAAGAGAACAATTCCCTATGTTTTTCCCAAGGGAAAAGTGAATCTCAAGCCTCTCTCTTGTCTTCCTGTCCCTGTGTGTGTGTTTCCCTCTCTCTCTATAGCAGAACATATATATGTATATAGCGGAAAGACAACAGGATTTAAGCCAGATAGACCTGGATTCAAATCCTGCTTCCTCCACTTCCAGGCTGGGAGGCCTTAGGCAGGTCTCTTTGCCTCAGTTTGCTCATCTGTGAAATCAGATGAGCAAACCTGCCTTTCAGGTTTTTGAGGGGATAAAAGTGACTAAGTAATGAGAACACATAGCACTGCAGGTGAGAAGGGATAATGAATAAGAAAGAAGCCTAGTGTAGCTGAAGCATTCATAGGAGGAGCTAAGAAGAGCCGAGGCCAGAGCAAGAGGCTCTTGAATGCCTAGACAAAGGGGATAAACTCTATTTAAGAGGCACTGAGGCTTTGAAGGTCTTTGTACCATGGGATGCATCATGATTAACAGTTACTGAGTATTTATAGTTCTCCAAGGCCTGGTTCTTTCCTAAGTTTTCACAGCAGACCTATGATGAGGTAATACTATTTTTCCTATTTTGCACATGAGGAAACAGAGATTCAGAAAATCGAACTCACTTGCCCAAGACAACCCATCTTATAAGTGGCAGAGCCCACTCCCTTAACCACAAGGCTCTGTTATTTTGAGACAACTACATCAAGCAGGGCTGTACACAGTAGACAAGAGGGGAGAGAATAAAGCAGAAAGACCAGTTAGGAGGCCATTACAGTCATTCAAGAAATAAGACTCAAAGAGAGTAGTAGCCATAGTGGGCCTGTGTAATGCAGGCAGTAGTACAGACCTTAGGCAGGCCTAAGAACTGGGCAGCTGAGTTAATGTGAAAGGTATTGGGGTTAAATTTAGCCCAGAGATGTGGGGTTGTTTTTGCCACTCTCTCCAGCTTCTTGAGAGAAAAAAATAGTCGTCAACACTCAAAAGTGGTAAAATTTACATTAAATTATGAATTTCTGTCTTTCTTTTGACAAGCCAGAAGTTCTGACAGTACTGGGCTGGCATTACATGGGAACCCCCCCTCCAAGGGGGGTTGGCAGTAGCTTCCCTTTTGAAATAGAGGAGGGACATGCCCCAAGGCCTTGTGGGACTTGCTTCTCTCCTTCATCCTATCTGCAAATCTTGATGCTGGGAGGAGCTAGTTTGGGAGAGCAGAGGAGCGCTGTTTCTATAAAGAAAGCAAGCTCAGGGCCAAGAAAGGGAGAAAAGAAAGCAGATAGAGGAGGGGGCAGGGAGTAGGACTAGACAATTGGCATGATGAGAAGGGTCTAAGATCAAGGGAGGGGGAGGGCATATGGGGTCCAGGCTTTTTAGAAAGCAATTGAAGGTATTTACTCATAGAAAGCAAGGGGAAGGGAAGAAAGAGACATAGACAAGTGAGGGGAGAGAAAGCTAAGAGGCCATACTGCAGATGTTCTGGGAAGCTGTGAGAGGAAAGAGGCTGTATTTAGAACAAAGAATTAAAGAGTGAGATATCATGATTTAAAAAAAAAGTGTCCATGAATAATGGGAAGAGTAAATCACAGGCATTTGTGTTACCACTGTATTGGCCATAGTCTCAAAGCAGCTGCTCCTCAGGGTGTCCTTGGTAATTAGTCCTGAACTTTCTTTGCAAAAGCAAATAGTGGAATGTCCTCAGGGAACAGATGGGTTGGTATCTGCCCCTCTAGCCCTGTAGGCCCACAGCCAGGGCATGAGGCTGATAGCTTTGGGTATATAGGAGCAGTCGCTATCCAGAATCAAGAAAGGCATGAGGCAAACAAAGGGGAAGTGTGAGCTGCCATGGCTAAGTCTTCTCTTTGGGGTTCTACACATGTTTAAAATTGACAGTTCCCTTGATAAAATGGTGAGGATGAGCCAGACAAGAATACATACGACTGGGGAGAGAGTGTCAAATCAGAGGAAGGAGTCTTCCAGTGGCACAGCTTTATCACCCTTTTCATTGGGGCAAGAACATCCTGGCTAGGGTTCAGAGAGGGAGAGTACAAGGCGGAAAGAGAAGGGAAATGAGCTTTTGGAAAGAATCACTAAAACAGTTCAAAGTCACAGCAATGCCGCAATCTACTTTTCTGCCTTTGTGGATCCAGCCTGTATGTTTCTAGAGACCAGATGAGGGGCTACTTAGTGCTTTTGCCAATATTTAGTGAAGAAAAGTTTCCCCCCCTTTCCTCTATAAAACACTGAAGTGAAGTTTCAAAACTATAACTCTAGTAGCAGCAGAGAGGGCCCTACATAATCCACAAGCAGTTCTCAGGGATGAGATTATTTCTGTTGCTCCAGAGATCAGAACGTTTTACACATAATTACTACTGTTTCCCCTTCTGATTAATGCCTGATTGTGGAGAACAGCTACTCTGAAAAACATTAGTAACTTGTGTGATAAGCCTCAAACTATTTACTGGGTTTATTTTTGAAATAAGCCTTACATTGAAACACCATTTCACTGTTCTGTATGCTTTCTTTCCTCCTGAACAAAATCTTGGGCTTGGGCTTAATTGATTTCTGGTAGAGATAATACATGGAGAAGCCTCCATCAAAATTTTTTCCCACTAGAAATATTTTCAGTAAGGGAGTAGAACTTCCAGAATAGCTGTGTTGGAAGCTGATGTTTCTTCCCAGTGAAACAACCATTTCACTGTTGCAATTTTTTTTTCACTGTTGCAAATTTTAAAAATAAGTATTTAAACTAAAGTCTCTGGAAATTGCCCTCAAGGCACATAGGAAATAGAGAAACATTTATCCAAGAAAATCTACTAAATCTTGGTAGCAATAGTGAGAGTCTGTGGCATTTGTGTCATGACCTACTCTAATTCTGCCCCTCTCCCAGCTCCACATTATAGCAACAGTGTTTTGGACAAGTGTGGCCAAAAAAACAGGGCTATCTCTTTTCCTAGCTCTCAGTCTGTGGGCTATAGTTTCACCCCAGGAGCATGTCTCATCCGCCAAGTTCAGTATTACAGAAGCTCTATTCTAGGGTAGTAGCGGCCAAAAGGACTACTGCCTTCTCTTACCCAGCCTCAACTTGCAAGGCAGAAGCTCTTCCTCAGGGTGCAGCAGGCTAAGAAAAACTGGGCCTCCATTATCCTACCCCAGTGGGCTTAGAGGATGGAGGTTCCATACTGGGACAGGCAAGCTAGGAAGATAAGGAACTACCATCCCCCTAGTGTACACTCATAGAGCAAGAGGTATAGCATCACTCCAGGAAAAGTGGGCACTTTCCTATACTCAGCTCCGATGCAGTGGCCTAGAAGTTCTTCCAGGAGCAGAACCTGAAGGCAAGCCACAAGGATGGAGAGCTTCACAGAACAGAGGATAGAGAAGTTCATGCCTAAGGGGGCTGTTGAAAACTGTAGTAGAGATCTTAGTATCAAGCATAAAGAGGCAGCTCGTAGCTTCATGCAACTAGAAGCAACAAGAAAAAATGGCAGACCAGCCAGAAGTTTACCAGAAAAAAACAGGAAGAGAAAGCCAAGAAGAGATTTCATGGGATGACACTACAGATCTGGAGGGCTGTGCACATGCACTACGTTATACCCACCTCAGAAGCAATCATAGTAGGGCATAGGACAGACTTGAAAACTTTCCTCAAGCCACACACTGTTCAAGCAAGGAAGCACACAAGCCTTACTAGCTCGCGATTTCTGACCAAACACTGATTGAATAAGCTACTCTGAACCAGGGGCACTCCTAGGAAGCCAGGCTTAAAATTAATTCACACTGGGTGGTGCCTGTGGCTCAGTGAGTAGGACACCGACCCCATACACAGAGGGTGGCGGGTTCAAACCCGGCTCTGGCCAAACTACAACCAAAAAATAGCTGGGCATTGTGGTGGGCACCTGTAGTCCCAGCTACTCGGGAGGCTGAGGCAAGAGAATCGTGTAAGCCAAGGAATTGGAGGTTGCTGTGAGTTGCGATGCCACAACACTCTACTAAGGGCAATAAAGTGAGACTCTATCTTTACAAAAAAAATAATAATAATTCACTCCTATCCCTGGTGGTCTGGAGGACTGAACATATGCCTAAACCAGTACCTCTCAGGAATAACTAAGGAGAGGACTTCTAAGATCCTAGTTCCTGGTTAAACATGGGGCAAAATTATAAACTTCCTGACCTGCAAATGTCTCCAACCCCCACCCCAGCACTATTAAAAATAGTCAAAGAGATTTTGCGATCTGAACAACAATAGCAAAAGAATGAACAGAGCCTCAGAAAAACATGAGACACCATTAAGTGCATCAACAAATACATACATAATGGTAGTACCAGAAGGAAAGGTAACAGAGAAAGGGACAGACAAAATAATTAAATACTGGCTGCAAGTAACTCAAATTTGATGAAAAACATTAATGTGTACATCCAAGAAACTCAATGAAGTTGAAGTAGGATAAAGACAAAGAAATCTACACCCAGACACATCACAGTTGTTGAAATATTGGAATGTCGAAAAGCAAAGAGAAAATCTTGAAAGCTTGAGAAAAATAATTCATCAGGTACAAGTAAACTCCAATAAGGTAACACCTAACTTCTCAACAGAAACAATGAAGGCAGTGAGATAACATATTCAAAGTGCTGAAATTAAAAAACTGTCAGCCTTTAAATCCAATATAACTATCTCTCAAAAATGAAGGCAAAATAAAGACATTCCCAGAAAAAGAAATACTAAAAAATGCCAAAGGAAGTTTTTCAGGCTGAAAGGAAGTGACACTAGACAACAATTAAAATTCACACAAATAATCAAAGAAGGTAATTATGTAGGTAATGATAAAAGATAGAATTCTCTATTCTCTTAACTGATTTAAAAAGAAATTTCATAAATAATATTTATAAAATTACATAGTTTGTCATATAATTATAGAAATACGATATATTTGACAACAGCATAAAGGAGGTGGTTGGGAATAGAGGAGTACTAAAGGAAATGACACTAGAGAGTAACTCAAATCCACAGGAAGAAATGAAGACAATCTGCAATGGTAATTAATAAGGTTAGTATTTTTAATTTTTTCCTTTTTAATATTATAAATTTTTGGGCTTGTGAAAAATTTGCAACTTGCCCCCAAAACATGTAATTTATAATTACATACAACTTGTTTTTCTTCACAGCTGATATGTTAGAATGGGTAAGGATTAATGAGGAGGCCTGAAGTAAATATCTCAGGGGACTGGTGCCAAGAAGGCTGCCATTGAACATTTTATCTAGTAAGCGAGAATAATTGTAAAGTTTCTTCTCATGGGCTGGGCATCATGGCTCATGATTATAATACCAGCACTTTGTCAGGCTAAGTCAGGAGTACTACTTGCTCCAGGAGTTCAAGACCAGCCGAGGCACCATAGGAAGACCCTGTCTCAAAAAAAAAAAAAAATTATATATATATAGCGACTAAAGTTTCTTTTCTTGGTTTTAAGTATGAGTAAGCATATTAAGATTAGATGCATTGTTAGAACTGTCTAACAACTTTACTAAATGTAAGTTACCAAATACAACTTAGCAAATATGAGTTAGCAAATCTAGTTGGTAAATGTAAGCCATCAGGATTTTTCTTTTCCACAGTGATAATTTTAAAGGTTTGGGTAAGTTCCTGAGGATGAATTTCAGTCAGAGTTGTCTACCAGTCTTTAATACTTTGAGGTCACTATCAGAATAGGTGCCTGATGGCCCAGAAAGGATTCTAATAATCAACTAGCATGGCCACATGGACACCACTAGCTAAGACCACTCTGGCACGGTAATTATCAGAATGAGAGTCCTCAGAGAGAGCAGAAGGGAAGAGGCCACAGGAAAAAAAGACCTAGGAGAGAGCTTGTTCTGACTTCTTTTTTTTTCCTCCAGCCTTCTTCCTTATGTAAGATCAGTCTTGAGAAATCACTCCACAGTATTGACAATAAGTCTTTTAGAGCCTCAAACATGCCTTTCCTATGCCATAACTTACACTTAGGAAGTTAACATGTTGGGAAAAAGGTCCTGTACTGTCCAGTTATTTTGATAACCAGAGATCACAACAGCATTTCTTTCTTTCTTTTTGTTTGAGACAGAGTCTCAAGCTGTCACTCTGGGTAGAGTGCCATGGCGTCATAGCTCACAGCAACCTCAAACTCTTGGGCTTAAGTGATCCTCTTGCTCAGCCTCTTGAGTAGCTAGGATTTACAGGTACCCGCCACAATGCGTGGCTATTTTTAGAGATGGGGTCTTGCTCTTGCTCAGGCTGGTCTCAAACCTGTGAGCTCAGGGCAATCCACCCGCCTCGACCTCCGTGAATGCTAGGATTATAAGTGTGAGACACTATGCCTGGCCCACAACAGCATTTCTGTTCTCTCCTAGGGTGACACTCCCAAGTGATTACCTGTCATCTCCTGTCCTCTGGTCCTTATGACTGTTGCTGTGAACACGAAGAGCTCCTTCCTACTTGGCTTTCTGTAAACTTGTAAATATACTGCCAAAGCTTTGCAATGGCTTACATCAGTAAAAATCTTGCATCTAAAACAATACCCCAATTCAGCAGGAAGTAATTCAACAAGGTCATCCCTCTTCTCACAGATATGGAAGGGTAAAATTGACAGTGAGGGAATATGTAACAGAGGGAATGGCCTGGAAAAGAAATCAAAATGTTTTCTGTCTCTTTAAATTTTTCCCCACTTCTTTTTGCCTTCTTCTTTTTGAAGAAGTAAAACCTGTATCCTTGTCTCAGGCCAGTGGTAAGTTAATATTTTTAAAATTAAAATATATTTGTGCTCTCCTTTCTTCTATTAGCTTCTTTAAAAGACATATGGTTATATAAAGCAATAATTGTAACTAGGTATTGTTGGACTTGTAATTTACATGGACAGAATATCTATAACAATAATAGCACAAAAGTAGGAGAGGGAAAAGAATTATATAAAAATAAAGTTTCTGTATCTCACTAGAATTAATTTAGTACAAATCTGAAGTAGATTCTGACAAGTTAAGATGTGTGTTGTAAACCTCAGAATAATTAAGAAAACAACTTAAGAAAACCATAGTTTGAAAATCACTAAAGGAATTAAAATGCTACACTTTTACTTAGTGCAAAAGAAGGCAGTAAAAGAGGAACAAAAGAACAAAAAAGATATGACATATATACACAACAAAAAAGCATAAATCGCATATGAAACTAAAGAAAGAAAAGCAAACTAAATTCAAAGCAAGAATACAGAAGGAAATAAAAAACAGAGAGGAAAGCTGGGCACAGTGGCTCATGCCTATAATCCTAGCACTCTGGGACGCTGAGATGGGTGGATTGCTTGAGCTCATGGGTTCAAGACCAGCCTGAGCCAAAGCAAAACCTCCTTCTCTACTAAAAATACAAAAAACTGAGGCAAGAAGATTGCTTGAGCCCAAGAGTAGGAGGTTGCTATGAGCTATGGTGTCGCCATGGCACTCTACCCAGGGCAACAGCTTGAGACTCTGCCAAAAAAAGAAAAAAAAGAGGAAATAAATAAATTAAAGAATAGAAAAATAGTAGAGAAAATGAACAAAACCAAAAGTTGATTATTTAAAAGAAAAAAATCAACAAAAACTGACAAATCTTTAACTAGACTGACCAAAAGAACACTAGAAAAGATTTCATCACTACTGAGTTTACAGTAATAAAATAGAAAAATAAGAAAATACTATGAACTATATGTCAACAAATTAAATGTCTTAGACACCTTAGATAAAATAGACAAATTCCTAGAAAGAAGAACTTCTATAACTGACTCAAAAAAGAAATAGAAAAATTTGAATAAACTTTTAACACCAATACTTCAAAACCTCTTCCAGAAAATAAAGGAGGAACTAACACTTCCAGATTCATTTTATGAGGCCAGGATTATCCTGAAAACAAAGCCAGAAAAAGGCATCACAAGAAAAGAAAACTACAAACCAATCCAATATCCTTTATGAATATCAATGTATGGGCAGTGCCTGTGGCTCAAAGGAGTAGGGCGCTGGCCCCATATGCTGAAAGTGGTGGGTTCAAACCCATCCACAGCCAAAAACTGCAAAAAAAAAAAATAAAAAATAAATAAAAAATAAAAAAAAATATATATATATATATCAGTGTAAAAGTCCTCAACAAAGCACAAGCAGACCAAATCCAGCAACAGATAAAAGGATTATACATCATGAACAAATGAGATTTATTGCAGAAATTTAACATTGGTTTGACTTTTGAAAATGAATTAACAATTTTTAGAATAAAAGGCAAAAAAGCCAGATGTTCATTTCAATAGATGTGGAAGAAGTATCTGACAAAACCCAATGCCCTTTTATGATAAAAACCCTCAACATACTGGGAATAGAAGGAAACTTCCTCAAATGGATAAAAGATATCTGTGAAAAACTCACAGATAACATCATACTCAATGGTGAAAAAACTGAAAGATTTCCCCTCTTGCTACTTCTGTACAACATTGTAAGGGAGATTCCAGCCAGGGCAATTAGGTTAAAAAGAGAAAAAAAAGAAAAGAAACAAAAGACAAATAGGAAAAAGGAAAGATTAAAAAGGAAGAAGTAAAAGTATTTTCATGTGCAGATAACATGATCTAGTATATAGCACAGAAAATCCTAACAAAACCACTAATAATCTATTAGAACTAATAAATGAATTTAACAAGGTGACAACATACAAGATCAATATTTATTTTTTAGATCAATATTTAAAAATCTGATGTATTTCTTTCTATACACTAGCATTAATAATTTGAAAATGAAATTAAGAAAACAATTCAATTTATAAGGCATTAAAAAGAACAATATTTAGCAATAAACTTAACAAAAGAAGTAAAAATTTCACACTGAGAACTATAAAACATTGTCGAAAGAAATTTAAAAAGATATAAATAAGGCTCAGCGCCTGTGGCACAGTAGTTAGGTGCTGGTCACATGCACAGAGGCTGGTGGGTTTGAACCCAGCTCGGGCCAGCTAAAGAATAATGACAACTGCAACCAAAAAATAGTCCCAGCTACTTGGGAGGCTGAGGCAAGATAATTGCTGAGTTCCAAGAGTTTGAGGTTGCTGTGAGCCATGATGCCACAGCACTCTACTGAGGGCAACATAGTGAGACTTTGTCTCAAAAAAAAAAGATATAAATAAATGGGAAGATATACCATATTCTTGTGTCAGTAAACTTCATACAGTTAAAATGGCAATATGCCCAAATTGATGTACAGATTCAATACAACCTCCCATGAAAACCCCTGCTTTCTATTTTGGAGAAAGTGACAAACTGATTCTATAATCTATATGGAAATAAAAGGCGCTCAGAACAGCCAAAACATTCTTGAAAAAGAACAGCAAAGTTGGAGAACTCATATTTCCCAATATCAAAACTTATTAAAAAGTTAGTAGCTCAAGACTAGATATACAGATCAACTGAATAGAACTGAGAGATCATAAATAAATCCTAAAGTTATGGTCAATTTTTTCTTGACAAAGATGCCCAGACAATAAAATGTGGAAAATACAGTGTTTTCAGCAAATGAATATGGGCAACTGTATAGCCACATGCAAAGATGTAGAATAAACCTAAGTACCCATCAATTCATGAGTGGATAAAGGAAATGTGGTATATATACACGTAGATACCATAGAGTATTGTGGTACATATACTATAGTATATGAATGAAATAATGTCTTTTGGAGCAACTTGAATGGAACTGGAGATCATTATCCTAAGTGAAGTATCTCAGGAATCAAAAAACAAACACCACATGTTCTTACTAATAACTGGAAGCTAAATAATGGGTACACACAGGCACAAAGAGATGTCAAAGACATTGGAAACCAAGAAGCAGGGAGGGTGGAGGATGAGGGATTAAAAACCGTACCTACCTATCAAGTACAGTGAACACTATTCTGACTTAAGCATTATACAAGCACCCATATATCAAAAACATTTTTACCCCTTTAATGTTTTGAAATAAAAAAATCTACTTCAGATTATAACCATTGCTATGTGTTTGCAATTTTATTTAACAGCACTATGTATGCAGTGGACAAGCTCTTATATAAAACATTTAGTTTTGCTAGATATACAGAAGTGCTTGATGTATTGAAAAGTAAAAGTAGTAGAAGAAACTTCTTGGAAGTAACTTTTCAAAACTATTTGAAATTGGGAAATAAAATTGTTAAACCACAAAAATAAACAAAATATAGGAGGAAGTCTTAAAATTCAATAAGAAGAAAACAAAAAACATGATTTAAAAATGGGCAAAAGAGGACGGTGCCTGTGGCTCAAAGGAGTAGAGTGCTGGCCCCATATGCCAGAAGTGGCGGGTTCAAAGCCAGCCCCGGCCAAAAACTGCAAAAAGAAAAAAAATAGCTGGGCATTGTGGTGGGCACCTGTAGTTCCAGCCACTCAGGAGGCTGAGGCAAGAGAATTGCTTAAGTCCAACAGTCAGAGGCCGCTGTGAGCTGTGACGTCACAGCACTCTACCAAGGGTGACATAGAGAGACTCTGTCTCAAAAAAAAAAAAAAAGACCTAACAGAAGACTTCACCAAAGAAGATATGGAGATGTAAAAATTAGCTTATGAAAAGATGTTTTCAACATCATATGTTATTTGGGAATTGTAAATTAAAACAATAATGAGATACCATTATACATCACTTGCAATAGCCAAAATCCAGAACACTCACAACACCAAATGCTGTCAAGGATATGAAACAACATGAACTCTCATTCATTGCTGGTGGGAATGCAAAACAGTACAGCCACTATGATGGACAGTTTGGCAGTTTCCTGCAAAACTAAACACACTGTTACCATGTGATCCAGTGATTGTGTTACTTGATGTTTACCCAAATGAACTGAAAACTTACGTCCACACAAAAACCTGCATACAGTGGCTTATTGCAGCTTTATTCATGATTGCCAAACCTTAGAAGCAACCAAGATGTTCATCAGTCAGTGAATACATAAATAAAACTGTGGTCCATGCAGATAATTGGACATTATTAAGCACTAAAAAGAAATGAGTTATCAAGCCATGAATAGACATAAGAGAACATTAAGTGCATATTACTAAGTGAAAGAAGCCAATCTGAAAAGGCTAACTACTACATGATGTTCTGGAAAGTCTTTTGAGATAGTAATAGATCCATGGTTGCCAGGGCACCCTGGCAAGAGAGAGATGATTGGAATAGCACAAAGGATTTTTAGGTTAGGGAAACTATTCTGTATGGTACTTCAATGCTGAATACATGTCATTATACCCTTGTCAAAACTCACAGAATGTACAATGCCATGAATGATCATTAATATAAATTAAAGGCTTTCAGTGATAATGATGTGTCAATGTAGGGTCAGTGATTGTAACAAACGTACTGCTGTGGTGTGGGATGTCCACAGTGGGGGGAGGTTGTACATAGTGGGGTGGGGGCAGGGGAACTCTTCGTATTTTCTCTTTAATTTTTCTGTGAATCTAAAACTATACAAGAAAATCTATTTTTTAAAATGTTTTTCAAGTCTACTTAAAAAAAATTTAAGTCCCTAGAAATGGTCTTAAGAGCATATAGCAAATGAAGAAACACTTATTCAAGAAAATCTGAAACTTATGGAAAATCAGTCTCTGGGGTATTAGAAACAAAACTTATTTATTTCCTCTTCCCTCCCAGTGTAAGAAAACAGAAACTCTACTCCATAATGTACAACCAGGAACACAGTGATCCTTCTCCTTCTGAGGCAAGAAAGTAAAAGCAGAACTAAAAGAATCTATCCTAGCCGCCCTATGGAGGCCTCAGGCAAGCCGCAGACGTTTGTGTTGTCTGTCTGTATATTTCTCCCTTGACATACGAGGCTTAGATTGTAACCTAGTAACTTCCTTGGGTTTCTGTTGCCTTTGAGGGCAGGTGGTCCAACCGGTCTCAAGGATGCCGGGGAATCTGACCTTCCCCCTTGAGGATGATGTCATGTCTCTCTCTGTTTTATGACCCTCACGTGCACTCCTGCCCTGAAAAGTGGATAAAAGAGAGGCAAGAGACTGAGTTGGGGGGCTTGGTTTTGGGAAACACGCTGGTGTTCCAAGTACCCCTGGCCGAATAAACCCACTTCCTCTAATCAGCTGGTGCCTAGAGTCTTCTGTCTGCGTGGGTTTCCTGCTACACTTCAGCTCCCAGTTAGAGGTCTGTTTTCCTGGAAAGAGCAAGACATCATTTCTCACCCTGCCCCCAGCTCCTTATTGCTCAGGATAATTTGCAGGTGAGTGAGGCTGACATATGGGAGCTCCCTTCAGCCCACCAAGGCCTCCTTTGTGGGTTGGAGGTTATAACTAGGGTGTAGCACCATTGACAATAGTAGGGCTGCAATCATCTTTGTCCTGACGTGTGGAACAGAGATACCACACCAGGAGAGGCAGGCCAAAGAGATCTGGAGCTGCTGACTTTCCCTCCAGTGAGTGCTCAGATCCTGAAGTGGGGATGTTATTCAGAAGCATGCCATTTTCCTTGACCCAACATCAGAGCTGTGACTTAGAGATTTTACCCTGGGGTAAAAGCAGACCACAGAACAGAGGACTCTTGACTGTCTCCCCAAAGAACTGACTTCATTTGTAACAGTATGGAGAAGTTTAAGCCTAAATACATTCTCAAAAACAGTGGAGGTTGTGGTAATAGGCAATTGGTGGAATAATAGATTTACTGGAGATACAGACTAATCTGTAGGCTGGCTAGTTTACTGGAGAGAAACACAGAATAAGACAGCTAAAAAAAGCCATCCTTTGGTCTGAACAAATCTCAAATACTGACCTGGGGAACTATGCTTCAAAGGAGCCAGAAATTGACTGGATCAGTTTGTAGAGGAATTTTTGCCATAGGGGATTTTTGAAAACAATAAACAAAATTTTTTTTTTAAAAAGAAGAAGCTGGGTGTGGTGCCACACACCTATAGTCCCAGCTATTCAGGAAGCTCAGGCAGGAAGATCACTCCAGCTCAGGAGTTCAAGATCAACCTGAGCAACACAGCAGAATCCTGTCTCTTTAAAAAAATTAGAAAAAAGAAAACAATAGAGTAATCAGCCAGCAATTAGTAGAGCTTAACAGCTGGATGCCTTCAGGGAAAGATAATCAAAGGGATTCTTGCCAAAACCCAGTATCTCTGTGGACATTCCAGGGCTGTGTCCCCTGAGAAACAACAGCACAGGCTTCACACTTCAGGGATATGGCAGAATAAACTTCACTTAAATTATGCAGTTAGTGACTAAACAAGGAAATAAGCAAATAACATAAACAGTCCCTGGGCTGGGAGTTGGGAGACCAGTACTCAGAGTTGCAGCAATATACATACTATTATCTAAAATATCCAGCTTCCAATGAAAATATGAGATATGAAGCAACAGGAAAGAATATCCTATAAACAGCCTAAATGCCCACCAACCCAGGAATGGATTAACAAGCTGTGGTATATCATGGAATACTATTCAACCATTAAAAAAGATGGAGACTTCACATCTTTTATATTAACCTGGTTGGAAGTAGAACACATTATTCTTAGTAAAGCAACATAAGAATGGAGAAGCAAGAATCCTATGCACTCAATTCTGATATGAGGACAATTAATGACCTAGTACACAGTGGGGGGTGGAGGGAGGGGGAAGGGGAGAGAGGAGAGAGGGAGAGCATTAAAAAAGTCTGTAACATACACACCAGGAATATACAGCCTGTCCCAAAAGTTGCCTCCAAAGTTGTCATACATAGGGAAGGAGGGGGTGGGAGGTCATAGGGTATGATAAAATTATAAGAGGGACTTTACCTAACAAATGCAATCAATGTAACCTAATTTTTTGGGTTAGTGCCACAGACAATACTAGAGCTGTGATCACCCTTGTCCTGACAATAAAAAAAAAAAATGACCTATACATTGAAAAAAGACAAAAAAAAAGCCAACTAGGCAACAGAAACCACCTGTGACAATGACCAGATATTAGATTTAATAGGCAGACTTCAAGGTAGCTATTACAAATATGTCCAAAGAACTAAACAAATTATGAATAAAGAAGCAAAAGAAGATAAACAATTTCAAATCAAATAGAGATCAATAAAGAGATAAAAATTATTAAAAAGAAACAAATGAAAAATATGAAGCTGAAAAGTATAACCACTGAAATGAAAAAAAATCCCACTAGCATATTAGTCTCCCAGGGCTGTTATAACAAAGTACCATAAACTGAGTGGCTTAAAGCAACAGAAATTTATTGTCTCACAGTTCTGTAGGCTAGAAGTCCAAAATCATGGTTTTGGCAAGGCCGTGCTCCCTCTGAAGCCTCTGGTAGGGGTGTCTTTTCTTGCTTTTTCTAGCTTCTGGTAGCTTCAGGCATTTCTTGGCTTGTGGCAGCATTACCCCTATCTCTACCTTCATCTTCACAGGGTTGGCTTCCCTCTTTGTATCTATAGCCAAATTTTCCTCTTCTTGACTGAAACTGAACCCTCACCTTTCACCATTAACAAAAATTGACTCTCATTGGATAAAAGATTTAAACTTAAGACATGAAACTATAAAAATTCTTGGAAAGAGTGCAGGGGAACACTTGAAGAAACTGGCCTGGGAAAATTCTTTATGAGGAGGACCCCCAGGCAATTGAAGTAACACCAAAAATACATTACTGGGATATGATCAAACTAAAAAGTTTCTGCACTGCCAAGAACATAGTAAGTAAAGCAAGCAGACAGCCTTCAGAATGGTAGAGGATATTTGCAGGTTATGTTTCTGACAAAGGTTTGATAACCAGAATCCACAGAGAACTCAAACATATTAATAAGAAAAGAGGCTCGGCACCTGTGGCTCAATCGGCTGAGGCGCCAGCCAC
>CAUYQV010088892.1:0-11937 GCA_963574575.1 Galagoides demidoff
AAAGAGAAGAAGGCTCAAGTGGCTAAGGTGCCAGCCACATACACCTAAGGTGGTGGGTTCGAATCCAGCCCAGACCCGCCAAACAACAATGATGGCTGCAACCAAAAAATAGCTGGGTGTTGTGGCAGGCGCCTGTGGTCCCAGCTACTCGGAAAGCTGAGGCAAGAGACTCACTTGAGCCCAGGAGTTGGAGGTTGCTGTGAGCTGTGATGCCACAGCACTCTACCCAGGGGGACAGCTTGAGACTCTGTCTCAAAAAAAAAAAAAAATTGAACCTGATGAGCAAGGCAATTCCATCTTGCAAAGGAGTTAGTGTGTTACTTCTACTTACCAGACATGCAACTCAATTAAACTTTTACGGAATTGAAAAGCGGAGTGTTGGGGAGGCCCCTGTGGCTCAGTGAGTAGGGCACCGGCCCCATATACCAAGGGTGGCGGGTTTAAACACAGCCCGGGCCAAACTGCAACAAAAAATAGCCGGGCATTGTGGCGGGCGCCTGTAGTCCCAGCTACTTGGGAAGCTGAGGCAGAAGAATCACCTAAGCCCAGGTGTTGGAGGTTGCTGGAGTGACTCCACTGCACTCTACCGAGGGCGAAAAAGTGAGACTCTGTCTCTACAAAAAAAAAAAAGATTAATCTTTTCACGAGTCCTGCACTGAGTTTAGTCTCTTCTGTACTCATTCGTTGTGTGATCCAAGGAAATTATCTTACATTTCTAATATTCAATGACTTCATTCAATGATGACTATAAGTTTTATTCTGATACTTTAATGGTCTCCAAAATAATGTAAGCCAATTTCTGCACTGCTTGGCACCATGTTTTCATTATTGTCATCATCATCATCTTCATTTCCTGTATGTTGAATTATGTTGGTCCATGTCAGATATTCTTTGTTTTTGTATTATATGTCCAGTCCGAGATTTAAAAATATTTTACAAGTGTGTGTGCATGCATGTTTGAATGTGTGTGTGTGTGTGTGTGTCCCTACAGCCTTGTGTCTGGCTTTAAGCATCTTCTCCACAAAGGTGATTCTTTACAATATTCCTTTGTACTTTTTTACACCATATCTTACCTCAGTTTTTAGTTCATCAAGGGTAAAGACTATGTATCATTCATATTATATATATATATGTATCAGAGAGAAGTAACAAATAATAGTAAAGTAGTATTAACATCTTTTAATTGTGTGCTATACATTGTGTTAAATATTTTCCAACACTTTGGTATAATTGCTATTACCTTTTCCTGAGATATTAAAGAAATAATTAAGTCATTTAAAGGCTAAAGAGCTTGTAGACAGAGTCTAGGACTACAGAGACAGTCTGTTCCTCCACAGTGTAAAGATCTACTATGACACCCTCCAAATTTCCCCCAGGACTGAGAATGCTATCAAGTACACAATAGACATTCACAAAAATTTTCTAGAATAAAGCAAGCAACTTCAGAAATTCAGCTTGAGTATCAGATTCTTTATGAACAAAAGTTTGGTTCGTTATTGGCAAATACTGATCTCTATTTTTTTTAACTTCTTAGGAAAAATGGTTTTTTAATCTGAATTGGAATATTGGTTCATTTCACTTTTTATGGAAATTTTGTAGACTTATATGTATGTACCATTAGTAAAATCAGTTGAGCAGAGAAATTAATGTGGCTGATAACATCACAATATCTCCCTTTTTTTCTATGACAAGGTTATATGTACGATACATGATGAACTTCACTCTGTGTGAATTTTTTTACTATAGATGTTGTTAGAGCATTGGCAATTTAGTGTTTGGAGACATTACTTCCAGAGCCAATACTAACTAAGCCCAGTAGTAATTTGTGAGTGCTCTTTTCACCATAGGTGAGCTCTGGATTAAATCCACCAACAAACTCAATCATTGTGCCAAAAATGAGCTTTGAGGAAATACCTATTCACAAACTTGGAAGTTATCTTAATGTTATTTCCATTGTTTTTCTACTTCATATTGTTATAGGAGTGCAAATCTTTTTGGTTACATAGATTGCTTCTGTAATGCTGGAGTCAGAGTTGTAAGTGTGTGTGTCACCCAGGTAGTGCTCATTTTAGCTGTCAGGTAGGGTTTCTCCCATCCCCTTCTTCCATCTCCCCTGTGCTTTATTTCCATTGAGTTATACTTCCCTCTGGGCACATGTATACTCAACAATTAGTTTCAACTTAATAGTGAGTAAATATGGGTTTTCCCCCATTATTTAGATACTTCACTTAGGATAATGGTCTCTAGTTCCATCTATATTGTTGCAAATGGCGTGAAGTAGTCTTTCTTCATGTCTGAGTACTATCCCATGGTACACATATGCCAGCTTTTATTTACCCAGACCTGGATTGATAGTGTTGGGTTAATCACACAACTTTGCAATTGAGAATTTTCCTGCAATAAACATTTGAGTGAAGGTGTCTTTTTGATAAAATGACTTATTTTCCTTTGGGCAAATACTGAGTAGTGATATTTCTGGATTGAATGATAGGTCTACATGTAATCCTCTGAGGAATCTCTGTACTGTTTTCCATAGAGGTTATACTAATTTGAAGTCCCACCAACAGTGGTTAAGTATTCCTTTCTCTCTGTATCGTATCCATGCCAGCATCTATTGTTTTGGGACTTTTAAATAAAAGCCATTCTAACTGGGCTAAGGTGATATCTGGTTGTGGTTTTAATTTGCATTTCCCTGGTGATCAATGACATTGAGCGTTTTTCATATGTTTAAGGGTCATTTATCTATCTTACTTTGAAAATTTTTGTTAATGTATTTTTTCCACTTTTTTTTTTGGGGGGGGTGTTTGTTTTTTTTCTAGTTAGTTTGTTGGAGGCCTTTGTAGATTCTGCTTATTGGCTGTGTATTGGATATATAGCTTGGGAATATTTTCTCCCATTCAACAGGTTGTCTAATTGCTCTGTTGATTATATCTCTAACTGTGTGGAAACTTTAATATACTCAAGTCCTAAATTATATTAATTTGTTGGGGGGGGGGTTTGTTGCTGTGATTGTCACCAAGTCCTCTTTACCAATCCTTTGCAAAAAAAAATTTTTTTTCTTTGAAAATATGAGCAAAATTGATATGCCTCTTCATAGATTAACCAGATTTAGAAGAGAAAGGACTCAAATAAGCTCAATAAGAAATGAAAAGGAGATATTAGAACTGATACCACAGAAATACTAAACATCATCAGTGAATACTGTGAAACTCTATGCACATAAAATTGAAAATGTAGAGGCAATGGAAGAATTCCTGGAAACACACACTCTCCCACGCCTCAGCCAGGAAGGAATAGAACTCCTGAACAGACAAATAATGAGCAATGAGATTGAAGTACCAATAAAAAATCTTCCAATAACAATAACGACAAGACCCTGGACCAGATGGATTCATAGTTGAATTATATCAGATCTACAAAGAAGCGTCAGTATTCATACTGCAGCAATTATTTTGTAACATCAAGAAGCAGAGAATCCTCCCCAATTCATTTTATGAAGCCAGTATCCCTTTGATGCCAAAATCAAGAAAGGATATTATAATAAAAGAAAATGACACACCATATCCCTTATGAATATAGATGCAAAAATCCTCAATAAAATATTAGAAAATTGAATGCAACAGCACATCAATAAAATAATTCACCATGACCTAGCAGGTTTCACATCAGGGATATAAGAATGATTCAGCATATGGAAAACAATAATGTGATTCACCACATAACCAGAATCAAAAACAAAATTCATATGTTCATCTCAATAGATACAGAAAAAGCACTCATCAAAATTCAGTACTCTTTACTTATAAAAATCCTCAGAGTTAAGCATGAAAGGAATATTTCTCAAAATTATAAAGCCATCTGTGACAACCCCACCATCAGCATCATAGTAAATGTGGAAAAGTTGATAGGATTTCCACTCAGACTGGATCAAAACAAGAATGCCCACTGTCACCACGTCTACGCAACACAGTGCTAGAAATCCTAAACAGAGCAATCAGTCAAGAGAAAGGAGTTCAGTGTCTCTAAATCAGGAAAGAGGAGGTCAACTGTCACCTTTTTGGGATCATATGATTTTATATCTAGAAAAACCCCAAAGATTTCTGGATACTCCTGAAATTGATAAAAAAAAATTAGCAAAATCTCAAGTTAAAAAATCAATGCACATAAATCAGTAGCATTCTTCTATACCAATAGCAGTCATGGTGAGAATCAAATCAAAGACTTATTAGCATTCACAATAGTATAAAGAAAAGAAAATACCTAGCAATATACTTAACGAAAGAGGTGAAAGAGCTCTACCAAAAAAACTGTGAAATGCTGGAGAGAGAAATCAAGATGATACAAAAAAAAAAAAAAGAAGGAAAAACATATTATACACATGGACTGGTAGAATCAACATGTTTATACTACACAAAGTGATTTACAGGTTCAATGCAATCTTCATCAAAATATTATCATATTTAACAGATCTGGAAGAAAATTCTTTGCTTTTCTTGGAAGTTATCTTTAATACAACTCTCTCTATTACTGATCCTCCTGTTTTTTCAGGTATATTAATCGCATTCTTTTTCAATCAAACAAATTGGATTATTGTAGTACAATGGGCCAAATAACGTTCTGAGAATTTCCTTTTTAAGTTATAAGCTAGAACCACTTAAAATGACATTCTTCATTTGAACCAATTCCCACAATCTGTCAGCCTGAACTCAAGTTGCCCATTGAATCTGAGACCACCACCAAGAGGGAGGGCCAATTCAAGTTATAGAAAATTTAAACTCAAAAATAATTTCACTAAACAGCATCCTCTTTTAAAAATGCATACTACCTGAGATACAGATGAAGAAATATAAACTAATTAGTGAACTTGAATGGTTATTGATTCAATTTGAAGATCATTGTAGTCTCCTGAAGTGGTTTAACATAGAATCCTCCAGGGGACTTCAAACCAACTTAGGTTTTCCATTTTTCATTAATTAAATGTCTTTTATTTATATACCTTAATAAAAAGGACAGACTTTTTATTGAAATATAAAAATGCATAAAGTTAGGATTCAAATAAATGAATGAGATTACAATTTAGATTTTGACAGACTCTTGCTGATGGAATCATTATATAAAAATCCTTAAAATACCAGCTTTGATTGAAAATTGGTTTCTTAGGCTGGGCTTGGTGGCTCATGCCTATAATCCCAGAACTTGGGAGGCCAAGGCAGGTGGATTGCCTGAGCTCACAGGTTTGAGAACAGCCTGAGCCAGAGTAAGATCTCATCTCTGAAAATAGCTGGGCATTGTGGCAGGAACCCATAGTTCCAGCTACATGGGAGACTGAGGCAAGAGAATCGCTTAAGTCCAAGAGTTTGGGGTTGCTGTGAGCTGTTGGTGCCACAGCACTCTACCAAAGGAGATAAAGTTAGACTCTGTCTCAGAAAAAGAAAAGACAAGAAAAAAGGAAAGAAAATTGGTTTCTTCACATTGGGAGTTGCGCCTCACAAGTGAAGAATTTAAGAAGATGGCCAGAATAGCTTATAACAAAGTTTGAAAGAATAAAATATCTGGGTGGGTTTATGTCTGTCCTCCTATAAATAAGCATCAATCTCTAATCACAAGTGTCAAGCTGTTCTACAAATAAAAGAGATAAGGGAAAATCTCAAGTCAGTTGTTCACCAGGATTTACTCTGTGAAAATTTCTAAAATGCTCATGTCATACATTGACCTCATGGAAAACGTGGTTTCTGAAGCAGAGTCCTAAACCTCCCAGAGATGAATAGGAATGAAGTAATCAACTGTCAATGAAGAGGAGACCATGGCACAAGAAGGTGCCTGGGAAAGTGTTTGGACATCATTGCAACCACTGCAATCCTTATCTTCTCCATTGCATTTGTTATTATTTCTCAAATATTGTTTTGACTCTTAGGAAGACTAGTGCTCTCAGTTAAAACAACAAAATCCAAAACGTTGATGCCCAATTGCACATTTAAATATAAACCAAACACTGCTTAAGAATGCAAATATCAAATACAAAAGTGCAGTGCTACCAGAGCCAGGTCAGCAGAAACTGTGTAAGGAAAACTTGCTACTTCCGTTGCTCCCAGGTAGAACTAAGTTGTAGTGCATTTTGTCTGTATGGCTTGTGACATATATTCTTTTCAAAATAAAATTTCCTATTAATAATAATGCATATGATTTATATTTTGTATGAGCAGAGAAGAAGAACAAGGAAGAAAAAGAGGTACAAACAGGAAGAGGAAGAATAAGAAGCAGCAGAAGCAGAAGTTCAGAGAAGAAAATGAAGCATCTTTACCCTCAGCACTCGGAAACAGACGCTGTTAGGATTCCGATGTATCCCTTTAGTATTTTAAACAGTATATATAAATGGTAACATATTATACATGTATTGTTTTACAGTCTTGTGTGTTTCTTAAGTTTCTTGTAAAACTTAAATATTTTAATTTTTTAAGTATCTCTTAGAAATTATAAAAAAAGTTATGTGGTCACTGGAACCATAAAACAGTGCCTCCCCCCCAATTTTAAGAGATATAAAATACACATTTAATGATAGGCAGAATGAAACATGAATAGGAATACTCACCCAAATATGGGACCAAATGTTGATTGTTCAGAGAAGAATGAGATTGATTATACTTTGCCCACAACTGTAACTTTTCTATTTTAACAGCATATTGTGAATATCCATTTACCTTAACTAACATAGATCTATTTCATTCCCTATGACAGCTACGCTACATGATATGAGCCATGGGCCCTTTGCTACAATTCTAGTTACTTTAAGCTTCAAACAAGATTGCAATAAAAATTCTTATACATTGACTCAGTCAGGTTTCAGAAATCATTTCAAAACTGACATCATAGGATACCCAAAAGGGATATACTAGAAACCTGAAACTAACTAATATAAGGTGATTACTATTATGGACTGTATCCACCCCAAATTCATAGGCTGAAACTCCAATCCCTCCTGTGGCGAGGTGGAGATGGACCCTCCTAGTGAAGTAATAAGTGTTGAATAACACTTAAGGGTGGAAGGGGCCCTGATACACTAGGATTGGTGTCCTTTAGGAAGAGACACCGGAGAGTCCCCCTCTGGCTTTCCTCTTTCTATGTTGGAGGAAAGTCACATATCTTCACCAGGAACCTAATTAGGCACACCTTGATCGGCACTTTCCAACCTTCAAGATTCCGAGCAATAAATTTCTGTTCTTTAAGCCATCGAATTTATGATATTTTGTTATAACAGCCCAAGTATACTGATATACCTACAGCTCACGGACCAACATGCTTAGCACCTCTAGGTTTTATCCATATGAGGCCATAATAAGATTACAATGGATGATACAAATTTATGTTTTCAAAGTAAAATATAGGCACCAATTAAATTTGAAATTTATATAAACATGTGTATATATATTTTTACTTTGTGTTCACACACACATATTTTTACTTGGTGTTCCAAACTTTGTGTTCACACACACATATTTTTGCTTTGTGTTCCAAAAATTACATGGGTTATAAGGTAAAATATTAAGAGTTGTTTATGTGAAATTCAAATTTCATTGACTTTCCTTATTAGTTTTAGCTAAATCTGGGAACTTTACATCAGCAGGTGACTATTTAGGCTTGGAAAAGTTGTCAGTCTAGAGTTTTCATGATCTTTTCCCTATGTATAAATTTTACTTGATATTTCTATCCTTCTCAATTTACAAGATATTCTTGATTGTTCCATACTCTTAATCTATATTCAAAACACAAGTGATCCATTTAGTCCATTAGTGACTCATACATCTCTTAAGTTAGTAACCTACTTATCATCTATTCTTACCATGCCTCATGGGTTTCATCAATCCTACTGTGTTTCTTCCCTGCTGGAGTTGAATAAAATATTCTCATATAGTACAATAAGCACATAGTGAACTACTTTTTACCAAATAATATTCGTATATATATTTGTCATTTTCATCCCAAACCACATTTAATTTAGGAACAGAGTGCACATTTGGTTTATTTTTAGAGCCAATCCTGCCCTACCTCCACCTCACCCAGGTAATGAAACTGAAGCTTCCTCCTAAGATTCAACCTACTGAGGTTCTGTGCCAATACCTACGGAAGCAAATGAAGCATCTTCTTTCCATTGAAAAGAAATATGGAAGTAAATAATTAAGGTTTCTGTCAAATGAGCCTCCAGCTACAAACTCAGCAAGGCTTTGTTTTCTCCTGAACCTTGTTGTGTTGCCAGCCTGAACAATTTCAGTAAAGGATAATTGCTATTACGAGAAAGGTAACTGTCCTTAACATGGCTTACAAGTCAGCCCAGGACACATGTCTTTTCCTTGAATGCATAATGTTTCCAAAGGCTGATTTTTTTTTATTGTTACTTGTAGATGTATTTTTTTGTTTGTTTTTCATCTCCAAAATCACCTACATTGCAAAGTTATCTACCTACCTTCCTTCCTTCCTTCATTTTTCTCTCTCTCTCTCTTTTTTCTTTTTGAGACAGAGTCACAGCAACCTCAAATTCTTGGGCTTGAGCAATCCTCTTGCCCCAGCCTCCCATGTAGCTGGGACTACAGCTGTGTGTCATTCCACCCAGCTAGTTTTTCTATCTAGTAGAAACAGGGTCTTGCTCTTGTGCAGGCTGTTTTTGAAATTCTGATCTTAAACAATCTGCCTTGGCCTCCCAGAGTGCTAGGATTACAGGCTGCAAAGTTATTTTCCACATCCCAAATAAAATATCACTTTCATCATCCTAAATTAGGTCTGCCTGGAATATGCTTTTATCCCACTACACACTCTTCTTTATAGGATTTATCTCAAAGAATGTGTGATTTCTTTATTAGTTAATTACTATATTGTTTCCAATAGCATGTAAGCTTTGTTGCAACATTATTTATAATTGGAACAAACCATTCAAAATCTTCTTCAAAGGGCTATTTTGTTTAATTTTATATCCTCTATGCAGAAGACGGACACAAGGAACATGCATCATTAACATTGCTTAATAATTAAGCAATCAAGTGAAGATATATTTCTATTAAGCCTGATGCAAACAGTAGCCGAAATGAATTTTTTTGAATCTTTATACTACTTATGGTCTTATTTTAAAGATAATCTTCCAAGATGTCTCTAAAATAGGTTTCGGAAAAGCAGCACTAATAGAAAAACACATCCTCCCAAAGGACGCTCTCTGAAAGCTTACCTTTGTTTTAAGTTTATCATGCCTGTTTAAAAATATCATTGATGGCTGATAACAGTGCATGAAAAGTTATAATTGTATTTTTCTATTCAGCCTAATTTTAATTTTCATCACACTGGCAACCTCAAGTGAAACTTATTTATGCTCTTTGGGGTACTTTAATTTCCTGAAGATGCTTTCCTAAGGAAAAACCTAATTTGCACAAGACTGCAGAAAACTAGAAATCCGAACTCCTGTGACATGATAACAAAAAGAGATGCTGCATGCAGGTTAAACTGCTTCAGAATTACGTGAGGAGACAGGTGTTGTCAAGCTATGTCACCTTCAGTTCCCAAGATATTATACATTTTTCTAGACTTGTCTGCCTGAGACCTAAGTTAGGAACCAAATTATAACATTAAAATTCAGTCAGCAGCTCAAGCTATAATTTCACTCTGTGTTTAACTCAAATCCTGGGTAAAACTTTTGGATGCCACTTTTGCATAATTTGCAAATGTTCCTGCTTGCTCTCAGAGTTGCATTTTTCTAGCTTCTGCTCCCAAATCACTACTAACAACTGAAGAGACCAGGACAAAAAATGAGGAAACATGCTCATTCGAAAACTTAGTCATTATCATTTATAGCACCAGGTAATCATAATCCATAATTTTTTTGCACTTTCCATTAGTTTTCATAATCGCGATAACCAGTAGTAATAGGCAAAGTGGATTGATAAAGGAAATATAGACCACATCAGATGCACAGAAACTGCTTGAGAGAGAAACAGAGAGAGAAGAGAGATATTATCTGCACTTTCTGAAAACCCATCATGATAATTCTTGGTTGTTTCAGAGACACCTAGATGACTACAAAAGACGAAATTGGCTAAATCTCCCTAGCTGCCAACCCTGGCCAACAACTCGTCAATGCCTTCCACAGCTGGTACTGACTGCTGTTGCTGCATTGAGAATGGAATGAACCACTGATCCTCCTCCAGGCAGCCCGACGGTTGGATTGAGGAACAGAGTGATAAACTAATGTGCCCTGTGACGGAGAGCCACGCCTTCCTAAGCAGCATCCAAACAGACTCTTTAGTTGAACATAACTATTATAATGCTGAAAAATAATGACATAAGAAAGGCCCTCAGAAAACACCAATATTAAAGCTGTGGAGGGTTGGTCTTGTAGGCAGTGGTCTGAGTGTATGTGTACGTGTGCTTGGAGCTGTTTGTATATGTCTGCAAAGACAGAGTAACAGAAATAAACAGAGGCCAGAATAACAGGCAGGGAGTTCTTTAAGCCTCAGACTTAATACATTTAAGTTTCATGTCAAGTTCTGTATGGGTACATAGGAGGTTTTTGAAATAAAATATGATGGAAATGATAGACCACAACATAATTTATGAGACAACAGAGACATTGTTGGGTCAGTAATTTAGCCCAGATAATCATGACTCAAGATAGCATGGTTTTGTTACTCATAAAGAACACTTTAAAAGCTAAGAGACGAATACGTTGAATCTGTAAATTGGGATTTTTATACGATGTTTGAGTTCCTTTGAAATTAGGCTCCAATAAAAGCCGTATAAAATGAACATAACACTTCAAAAGAATAGTTACAGAGAGTAGTTTTAACTTTAAGCTGTCTGCATTTCAGTGATGATTTCCTTCGAAAGCAGTTTGCAGTATTTTAAGTAAAGCTGTTACCACTGAGAACCTCATAAATGAACATAAACAGGGTGCTGACCTCAAGACTGCTTTTTAAAATCTATCAATAGGTGAAGTCCCACCTCCCTCCCCCTGTTCAACCCCTTCCCTCCCATCACTCTCCTCTTTTCTCCTTCTTTCTGGGCTATAATTGTGTTTTATCTTTTGTATGAAAGTGTGGGTGATTACATATTGATTTCATAATAATATTGAGTACATTGGGTATATTTTTTGCATTCTTGAGATACTTTACTAAAAAAGTATGATCCAAAACCAGTTTGATGTAAACATTACAAATTGTATAAAAAAACATCACATTGTTCTCCATAAATGGAGTAATGTACATAGTTATGATCTAATAAAAAAAAATATGTCAAATGTTTTTTCTCTTCTCTGCTGAGTGAGTTATTCCAGCTCTGAATAATTTGCACATCACCTATCTTCCTCTTCTATGCTCAAGAAAAGGTAATAATTTTCTGATTTCAGCTCTGTTGAAGGGGTATACTTAATGTGTCAGGTGTAAGTAAATTGATGAACATTAGCAACTCTGGTTTGTAATTATTGGAAAATGATCATAGAATCATTGAATCTTAAGAGTCGGAAAATGATCCATAGTGATCCATTTCATTAGGGAAACAATTTATGCAAACAAAACAGAAACACAATGCGTGAGAAGATGGAATTTGAGTAGCATACATGTATTTGATGTTTAGATTCATAAAACCAATCCTAGGAGACTGCATACTGTGTGCGGAATGTTGTACTGTGGTAACAAACAATTTCACAATGTCAGTCTCTCATCTACAATGCCTGCTGAAGCTTCAAGGAATCACATAAGCAACTGTCCTCCACGTATTGACACATGGTTTATGCCACTTTGTTTTTTTTTTTTTTTTTTTCTCGAGACGGAGCCTCAAGCTATCCCCCTGGGTAGAGTGCCATGGCATCACAGCTCATAGCAACCTCCAACTCCTAGGCTCAAGCGAGTCTCCTGCCTCTGCCTCCCAAGTAGCTGGGACCATAGGCGCCCGCCACAACACCCG
>CAUYQV010088894.1:0-27310 GCA_963574575.1 Galagoides demidoff
ACCTCCCAAAGCTGTATGAGGAGTGAGAGAAACTGGGAGATTGGGTCTTTGATATATTTTGTCACTTAAAGAAGTTTTTAAATGCTTTTCTAGTAAACTTTAATAATATATTTTGGGGAGGATCACAGTATTATAAAAAAAATAGTTAAAGTATGTGACATATGATCAGGTATAAAGGAAAGAAACCAGAATGGAGGCTGGACATACAATGCTGTCATTGTGAGAGCCAAATCAGCACCATTTTATTATTAGACTATAAAACTTCTCCTTTTCCACCCCCCTGCCGCCATCTTAGATCTGCTTCCCCTAAACTCAGGCCTTTCCCCGAAATCAGGCATCGTAATCAGCCAATCAGAAGTGTACCCCACTCTCTTGCCCCATACCACCCCCACCCCTCGCCATTAGCCCACACCCCACATGCTCCATATCACCCTAGACCCCCCACCCCACATCCCTCGTGCCCAGTTAGGACCAATCAGGAGCCTCTCCATACTACTGTGATCACCAACCACCAATAAAAATTGTACCCCACCCTTCTTGCTTTCTGTACCCTATAAAACTTGCCAAACCCTAGGCTCGGGGCTCTTCCTTGGTGTGCCTACCAGGAGAGTCCAGGCCCAGCTAAATAAAGCTCATCTCTTGCTTTTTACATCGGCATCTGCCTCAGGCAGCTTGCTGGGGGCTACTGGACTATTTGGGGGAATTTGGGGCACAACATTTTCATTCAAGCCTCACAACAAGCTTATAGGGTAGGTGTCATTAGAAACATTAGGCTCAGAATTACACATAACTTAGGATCACACATTAGATAAGTGAGTGGACCATTACTATTTATTAACAACCCTTTGGGAATGTAACCAAACCTTAATTAGGAAGACTAACAATTCACAGTCGCAGAACTGTAACTAGATATCTGAGTCTTTACTGGTGCTGCTGGGGCTAAATATTCATCTACTTATTTCCATCTTCATCAAGTTTGCACTGCCACATATAATTACTATGCAATATCTAAGTACACTGTGAATCTAATTAGGGAGTTTCAACGCAAGCAATAAACAAATCTGCAAATATACGAACTGTTCTGATTCACGGCAGGAATAACCATAGTTCCTCAGGGCTGGCTTACCTCCCTTATATTGAGTCTGACTTTCAGAATTTCAATTTAAGCCCATGACACAGAGTTTCCATTTTCCCCCCTTCTCTGCCTTCCAAACATCCCTCCTTAATAAACCCAAATACACCAATCACATTGGTTTTGAATTTTTTGTTTGTTTGTTTTAGAAGATGCTTTAGTTTGTCATTCTGCATTTTAGCCTTCAACAAAGCCAGGCACTGCAGATTTAATGTGATTCAGGTCAGAATTAGCCCTGCAGAAGTAATTTATTCTTCTATTAAGTGGAATGACAATAAGCTTAGACTGAAAAGAGCCCTGGATGGAGCGATGCAAGAAATGGTCTATGGGTTTTGCCACTCACCGTTGTGAGACCACAGAGGAGTCACTTATCCTCTGCCTTAGTTTCCAGTCCTCAAACTAATGGAAGGGGACTAGTGGTTCTCTACTGTTCTTGAAAATATAAAATCCTGTCCTCCTCATGCACACAAGGTTTTACACATGTATTCATTTATTCACTCACTCATCTTTTCTACAAGTACTTCCTGAACATACATGATAAATGAATGAATGCTTCAGTTGCATAAAAAAATGAGGTAAATTTTTTGAGGACACTATCTTCTCCCAAATATGAAGTTTTTCCAGGAAAAAAAATCCCTTTCAAATAAATCACATTTCAAAATCACTTAGTTTTTTTTATTGGGGGAGTGTTTAAAAATGGTCTGAGAATTGGTATTCAAATGGAGGGTTTGCCTCTTTAAAACAAAATTGTTTAATATAAATTCCAAACCGGGATTCTCATATATTCTATAATTTTCTCATCTAACAGTCTAAGGGGGAAAAAAAGAAAAAACTGACTTCCAAAGTGTATTTTGAATAGCAGTGTATGCTTTAAGATTAAGAACTATAGAATATTTTTAAAGTCGATGAAGCCTCTATCCCAAAGGCCACCATATCCTATATCCAAAAAAAACTATCATGCTGTTATTTTTGTCTTTAGAGAAAGCTGCTACTTTAGTAATTAGCAGTCCATAAAAATGTGTGCAATTGACTTCCTCCAGACTCATTAGCAAGTTTGCTGTGTTCTTGTCCCAGCTGGTCACGTTATCTCTTTTCACTTAGCTCAGACTTAGTTGTTTTGCCAGTTCTAGAACCTTTTAAAGACTGTCTGTAATAAGAGATATCTCAATTGGCTTCTGATTTAAACTGTTCAGCAAAAAATTATACAAGCTGAATGTTTAGAATTCTCAGCTCTGACATCTGCTCTCTCAACAGAGACCCAGGGAACCCCCTACTCCCTTCAAAGTTTTTTTAAACTATAGTTACTCAGCTTGGAAATTTTCTCCATAACTAATTTTCCCTAACCCAATTCTCGAGTATCTCCTCTCTGCAGTCCATTCATTTAATTTATAGAGTTCTTGGCCTTGATTCCCTGGCGGGACAGACTGTCAAGCATCTATTTGCATTATGTCACTCGTCAGGCCTTCCAGCGTTTCTCCCCCCATCAAGCTCAGGCTCCCAATTCAGATCTCCAGACTCCACCCAGGCCCAAATCAGTGTCATACCATGACACCTGGTGGCTGATGAAGAGCTGGAGACAGGCATGGAGATAAGGAATGCATGGAGCAAATGGGAAATATGACAATGTGAGTTTTGTCCTGGGTCAAGGTAGGTATTCTGCTAACAGGTGGTTCTCAAGAGTATATGTAACTTGAGAGGAAGGTAGAAATGAGGAAGATGGGACCAGATGTGACAGGACAGATCTGCAGTGATGGTTGGTGGGAGGTGAAGGGCACGTGTGTGGCAAATAAAAGACACTGGGTCCTGGAGAGACATCATAGGAGGGTTGAAGTTCTTCCGTAATGATTCCAAAACTTGTCTGATTATTGATTCATGAGCTCTGAAAATAGATTTCCAACCCTACTCTACATCTATTGAATTAAGAGTTCAAACAGTGTAAAAAGAAAGAATAATCTATATATTTTAAAATCCACGTTCAGGGTTCTTGTGATCAGCTATGTTTTAAAACCACCACTTCCCATGGCATTTATGAGCTCAACCTTGAAGGATGAAACTCCTGAGCATTGATCCCAAGTGGGATGATAGAAGCTTCATGTTCTTTCTATCCAAAGGGTTTTTTTTTTTTTTTTTTTTTGAACAATGGTAAGAACTGCCTGGAGATTTCGTTAAAATTATTCTGTTCCCGGGGCACAGCGGTCGCTGTGGTGGCTGCGGGGCTAGGCGGCTGATCCCCGCGCGAGGAGCGGGCCCAGCGCCCAGAATCTCGCGGCCACTGCTGGAGCACCGCCTGCGCCATGGCCACCTCCGCCGCCCCCTCGAAGCACTTCGAGAAGCTGTACAAGATCTTCCATGGCCTCCAGGAAGACCTACGGGGGATGCCCGAGAGGCTGCTGGGGACGGCAGGGACCGAAGAGAAGAAGCTGATCAGAGATTTTGATGAAAAGCAACAGGAAGCAAATGAAACTCTGGCAGAGATGGAGGAGGAACTACGTTATGGCCCTCTGTCCTTCCGTAACCCTATGATGTCTAAGTTCTGAAATTACCGGAAGGACCTTGCCAAACTCCATTGGGAAGTGAGAAGCACACCTTTGACAGCCACACCTGGAGGGCGAGGAGACATGAAATATGGCACATACACAGTAGAGAATGAGCAGATGAATCAGCTGCAGTCTCAAAGAGCATTGCTTCTGCAAGGCACTGAAAGTCGGAACCGAGCCACCCAAAGTACTGAGCGTTCTCATCGGATTGCCATGGAGACTGACCAGATTGGCTCAGAAATCATAGAAGAGCTGGGAGAACAACGAGAGCAGTTGGAACGACCCAAGAGTAGGCTGGTAAACACAAGTGAAAACTTGAGCAAAAGTCGAAAGATCCTCCGTTCAATGTCCAGAAAAGTGACAACCAACAAGTTGCTGCTTTTCATCTTACTGGAGTTGGCCATCCTGGGGGGCCTGGTTTACTACAGATTCTTTCACAAGCACTGAACTCTTCTCTTCGTAGAGAGGGATTTGTGGACCAGAACTTTGACCTATGAATGAAGGGTGTCGGGGATGTGGAGTAAGTGTGTTGCTGCTGCAGGCTAGCCGTTGAAGGGTGCACTGTGCAGCCAGACTGTGGGTTGAGGGGGATGGAAAGCCAATTACATGTGAAGGAACAGCAACAAGACCAGTATGATATACCAAGGTAAAAAAAAAAAAATTATTCTGTTCCAATAAGTCAGGAGAAAGACGGCTGAGAATCTGTCTATCCAGCAGGCTCCCAGGTAATGGCGCTTATGCTACTGGTCTGCTGACCACACTTTAAGTAGCAGGTAGTAGACTTCTGTATGCCATATGAACCATCTCTATATCTCATGAGAATGTGCTTTTGCTGTTATTTTTGTCACTCTCAAATTTCCTGTGGTGGACCGCAGGAAGGCAATCACTGTGACTGTGTGTCCTTCCGGTTATCTGAAATAACGTTTGCTGCCACTCCATGACAGGCAAACAACAAAGGCCTGACATTTTAATTTTTATGAAGCCCTGAGATAATGATCTGCTTACATTCCATACTATACATTAATGTTTGGGAAATGTCATGGCAACTTCTCAGTAAGTGTGGTGAATTAAACATAAGAGATGTCTTGACTGAATTTCTTTCCAAAATCCCACTAAAATAGCAGTGAACGAATAAAGCTGTATAAATCCAAAGTAGCAGGAGTAGATCAGAAGACAAGACAACAGCCAAGGAGAGGTGTCAACAAGACTTGGAAGGTGGAAAGCGCCCTGAGGAGTAGCCACTAACAGCAGGACAGAAAAGAAAGAAGCCAGCAGCTAACAGGGGTATCCCAGAAAAGCATCGGAATCAGAACTCTCCCTTATTTCTGAAAGCAGCTGTGAACCATAGGGCTGGAAACAGCAGGACTGGGTAGAAGCCAGTAAATGGACGAAATTGACTCATAGACAACCTTCTGTGTTGTGGCAAGAATCAAGAAACATGTATACTCAGAGCATCTGAATGAGGAGAGCTTTGGAATCTGACTTGAGGCGGCTCAGGTTGTGACAGGTGTATAAAATCATAAGGTAAATAGTAGCATTACATGGGGAGATGCCTATGGCTCAAGGAGTAGGGCACCAGCCCCATATACCGGGATGGCAGGTTCAAGCTCTGCGCCGGTCCTGGCCAAAACTGAAAAAAAATAAATAAATAAAGAGTAGCATCACATGTAAATTTATACACTGATCCCTAAGACCAATCTGCCTAAATTAACCCCTTTCTTCTTCAGTTCTCAAGACACTATCCTGCCCACCTAAATACAGAAAATGCTCTCAGAGAAATGGGCTTTGACCTGAGAAAGAGAATTACTGGAGAGAAATGATCTACAGGGACTGGCATTTCAGAAGGCAATCTCTTTAAGAGGGCTAGGTGCTTACCTATTTAGGATATGGTGAATTTCACCAATTAATAATAATAACAAACCCACCATAATTATATGCTTTCTAATTGGCTCATTAGGGTTTTACAGCCAAGTGGAACAGCCAAGATTGACCAGATATTGTAGGATTGTCTCTAACAGAAACATGAACCCCAGAGACAAAGATAAGGAAGAAAAAGAGAAATATTTTTTTTAAAAAAAATTGAAATGAAATAGAGTCCCAAGTAGGAAATAGAAAAATGATCTAAAAATTTTTAAATTTTGGCTCGGCACCTGTGGCTCAAGTGGCTAAGGTGCCAGCCACATACACCTAAGGTGGTGGGTTTGAATCCAGCCTGGGCCTGCCAAACAGCAATGACGGCTGCAACCAAAAAATAGCCAGGTGTTGTGGCAAGCACCCGTGGTCCCAGCTACTAGGGAGGCTGAGGGAGGAGACTCACTTGAGCCCAGCAGTTAGTTGGAGGTTGCTGTAAGCTGTGATGCCACGGCAATCTACCCAGGGGGATAGCTTGAAGCTCTGTCTCAAAAAAACTTTTTTTAAATTTTTAATAATTATAGGTACAAATGTTAACAGTGATAAAATTTTCATCTTCAGAAAAAAAAAATAGACTGAATGCCATCAAAAAAGTAAGAAAACATAGGCCAGGCATGATATCTCACATCCATAATCCTAGCGCCCTGGGAGGCCCAGGTAGGAGGATTGTTTAAGGCAGTGGTTCTCAACCTTCCTAATGCCGCAACCCTTTAATACAGTTCTTCATGTTGTGGTGACCCCCAACCTTAAAATTATTTTCATTGCTACCTTATAACTGTAATTTGCTACTGTTATGAATTGTAATATAAATATCTGATATGCAGGATGGTCTTAGGCAACCACTATGAAAGGGTAGTTCAACCCCCAAAGGGGTCGTGACCCACAGGTTGAGAACCGCTGGTTTAAGGCGAGGAGTTTAAGAGCAGCCTGAGCAAGAATGAGACCCCATCTCTACTAAAAAGAGAAAAAATTAGCCAGATTTGTTGTCACATGGCTATCATCCCAGCTACTCTGGAGTAATAAAACATAAAAACCTTAGAAAACATATATATATATATATAATACATGTATATATATATGCACAAATATATGAAATGCATATATACATAAATATATGTATGTCCATTTGCTAGGAAAGATTCATCCAATAAAAGAAATGGAAGATAGAACTGAGGAGATGAAGAAAACAAAATCTAAAATGAACACTGATGTATTAAAATGTAATGAAACCAAGCAAAATAAAAATGTACCATAAATACTTTATTTAGAATTATGGAAATAAAACCAAAAGAAACAACTAAAAGAGTTAGAAGTGATATCTCTGGATTGAGGAGGCAAGGGGTTAGATAAAGCCTATTCTGTACTATTATTTTCATTATAAGATTTGCAAGAATGTCTCAGTTTTTATACATTTATGTGTGATCATCAGATTAACAACAACATAAAAGTTTAACTTAAGAATAGACAGTTAAGATTTAGTGGAACCCAGTAGTACGTAGCTTGGGATTAGACTCAACAGACAATGGGCAAAGGGAAGGGCTTTGATTGAGGCAGATGTCCCCTTAATGTAGACAATAGACCTGACTAACAGTAAAAAGTCTGACTCAATAAATTGGGGAGTCTATAGTGGGATAAGATAGAGACTGGCTATCCATAGATCCGAGCCAAGATTTCTAATGGAGAGGAAGATTGGACTTCCAAAGTTCCTCAGTCCTGTTTGGATACATCTTGTAGCCTGAGATACTCCCATTAATACTGAGTATTCAAAGGCCACAAATGAACTCACACATTTTACTCAAATAAGACTACATATTTTTGAGAGAATAAACAAAGTAGTGCCATGTGCAAAAATTCAGATCTCTAAACCAAGGGCTCATAAGTAACCAAAGAAAACGTGAAAGACTTTGATGACAAAACACTTAAAATAGGAAGACTGTAAACTTCACATCATGTAAGTATTTAAGAAAATATGAAATGACCATCTGGCTTGATAAGTTAATGATTTTTTCATCTAAGAAGTAAAACCACGATAAGACGACTGAGAGATTCCCAGACATGTTAACTTATAGACTACAACGGGTGATCCATCCACGTTATTCTTATGGTCAAATCATTCCACTTGTGTTGACCACTATTATCTGCCAAGCATTGTCCTTCATGGGAAATACAAAGATTGACAAAAACTTCTTCCTTGGCCAAACTTTAGTCAGGCCCCTATACCTTCTCCTAACCATATCCATGAACTTCCTTATAAAATCAGATTTTAGCAAGGACCTCCCACACTGGATACCTGACCACCCTCTGTATCTCCTCAGGTTCTTCATTCTCCACCAGCCCCCAGGTGACGTCTGATTACCTGCTACCTGGCTTGTGAGGAGAGAGTCCTGTTAGGTCAATTTATCCAGAATTCTCCTCACCCTTGATGTTACCTCTTAGCGACTGTCCATCCACTGACCACACCTGATCCTTGGGTATGAATCCCCACTTGGCCACGCTGTGTTAGGAGTTGAGCCCACTCTCTCCCTTATACTGCAAAATTCCACTGCAGGGGTCCCTCTGCTTGTCCCAGTGGCCCTGAATAAAGTCTTCCTGACTATGCTTTAACAAGTACCATCAAATAATTTTTTTAGCATGATGAATAAGCTAAAGTATACAAAGGTGTACCTGGTCCGATGGAGATTTGAGATAGGAGAAGAGCTGTGACATCCTACTAGATAAGGATCATTGGAACTTACCCTGTTGGAGAAGAATATGAAAAAGCATTCCAAAAAGAAAAGGAAAAAAAGGCATGGAGGTGTGAAATGGACTGCAATGTTTCTGAAACCACACACAATTTCACAGCTTAAAGCACCACCAAGGAACAGCTCATCATGACAGGAGGTGGCAGAAGTAGGGAGAAGCCAGGTCCCAGAGAAGCTTTAGTCTAGACCTTATCCTAGGGGCAGCAACAAGCCTCTGACATGTTTAAAGCAAGGGGGAGATGTGATCAGATTTCAGATTTGAATAATTAGCATGATGGCTTTGAGAGTTATATGCTTGGAAATGGGAAAAGCAAATAAATCAGCCCATTATAATAAAAATAAGAGCTCCTCCTAGGTCAGTGATGGGTACAGGAAAAGACATGGAGCAGAGAAATGATCAGAGGTCAAATTGACAATTGATTTATAATTGATTGAATATTTACAGGGTAAGGAAAGAAAAGTAGCAGGGATAATCCCAAGGTTCCCGGCTTTGTTTAATTTGATGTTCAACTATCCCTCTCTATCCTCGGCACATTCCTAGCTTCTCATCCATATTCTTTATACCATGAATTTCACAGTATTATAATGATTCATTTCTTGATTTATCTTCCCCAAGGAACTTAATCTGCTACATGTTAGGCAGGACTTATAGGACTCCTATAGCTTTGGAACTTTAGCTTTGATTTCTCCAAATTTAAGCTATTCAACACCATGCCCTTATAATGTTTGGAGAATGGGGTTCCCATTTCACTTGCAAAGCTGTGTTACAAATGGAAATACCCCGGCTTCCATGAAAACACAGTACTAACTACACTAACTCTCTCTCCCATGCATTTTAAAATAGGATTTGGCTGTACTGTCATTAATTTCTATGCTTTGTTACTGAGTAGTCACCTATAAACAGAGTTTCATCAATAAGATTATTTAGGCCATGAACACAGCTTTCAGGTCAACCAAAAATCTTAAAAATTTCTTTTTAGAAATGGTCATAACAATAAGGTGGAATTAGGAGAAAAGGAAAAATAAAACTATTTTTTATTGAACTACTACTCAGTGGCAGATATTATGGTAGAATCAAAAATTCTAATTAATTGCACAGCGGTTTTAGAAATAAATTTCCCCATATATGGGAGAAAAGGGGAGAAAAGACTTCTCACCAATTGCAATTTTCATGTATAGATTAACAAGCAAAAAGACATGCTTCTGGGCGGTGCCTGTAGCTCAAAGGAGTAGGGCACCGGCCCCATACGCTAGAGGTGGCAATTTCAAACCCAACCCCGGCCAAAAACTGCAACAACAACAACAAAAAAAAAAGACATGCTTTCTTGGTTCTTTATACATGTATTTATTATGTAGGGTCTCACTCTGATGCCCAGGGTGGAATGCAAGGGCATGATCATAGCACACCATAGTCTCAGACTCCTGGGCTTAAGCAATCTCCCTTCCTCTGTACACATCATGCCTGGCTAATTTTTTTTTTTTTTTTTTTTTTTTTTTTTTACATACAGGGTCTTGCTATTTTGTTCAGGCTGGTCTCAAACTCCTGGCTTCAAGGGAAATCAGTTTCTTTTTATGTACAGGTTTCATGAAGAATAGACACTCACACAGATGTATGATTGGAGGACATCTAATGGTAATGGTAATGAGCTGGGGGAAAACTGGGGGAAACTCAGCAAGGACTGATTATTCAGATTCCTCTCTGTGTCTCTTTGTCTTCAGAGATAAGGACATTCTTTTCCTCAAAAGAGGAAAAGGATAGAGAGAGGACCTCTGGGATGAAGGTCTTATAATCTATTTCCAGGGGAAGGTCAGCTATGTTTTATGGCCCTCTTCAGCAGACAAGGAGCAAGCAGATTTCTTGCTACTTTCTCTCATCTGCTTCTGCTGCTTCCAAAAATGCCAACGTGACATTTTTGGGTAGTATGTCCTGAACCTCATCATGTGCCACTAAAAATTAAGTCATTGTTGCGATCGGTTTCATCAATAAGAATCTCTCATATTGTCTGTAAATACAGAAGAGGCATCTTTTTAGAAAGAGAAAATTCAAAATAATGAGAGTAAATAATTAGTCTGTAATTATAAAATTCATTCATTCATTTTCTACTGAGGCCGAAACATATATTAGTCTTGGAACTAAGACCCTGGGGTTCCAATGTTGCTTTTTGTGACAATCTGCATGACTTTAGGCTAACACCTCAACTATGGGGCACCTTAGTTTTCTTACTGATAAAACAAGTCATATAAAGTCTAGCTCACTGACAGTTATTATGTTGATAAACCACTACATATACATGAAGGTACTTGAAAAGATAAGGGCAATACATATGCAAAATAGTACTTCTGTGTGTATTTTTTGTACTTCTGCACCCAGGAATTCATAATCTCTATTGCGTTGCTGAATAGTATCTGTGATCATACAAAGATAACCAATCCTATGAATTTTGGAAGCAATGGTAGGCTAATCAGTCAGCAGGAACACTATTTCATTAAGTAGCATTCCTTGTGAGCGTCTCTGTACTATTCTGCAGTCTAATCAAGAAAATGAATGCAGACTTCTTATTTTCCCCACCAAGTGCTAAAAATGCTAGACTGTGTTCATTCATCATAAAATTACAATATGGCCCTGTCATTAGTGGGTTAAAGATAGCTTGTGTCACTGCTTCCAGATTTAATCAGACTTAGTAATAATCATTCCTAAGCTCAAGGGTAATGATACATATTCTACACAAAATAATGTTGAATTTTCATTAATGCCTCAGGGATCAAATGATTATAGCCATCACTATTCTAATTTAGTATAATCAACACAAATTATTTAGGGTTTGTTGGCACTTTTTCAGTGTGGTGATGAAAAATGTGTTTTTCTTTTCTTTCCCCAGAACATCTTTCGCTTAGAGCTATGCTACCCTGAGAACACCAAACAATTTCATTGCAACTTTAAAGCCAGCCTAGACTATAGAATTCTTAGGACACCAGCAATCCAAATGTCCATAACCAAATATGCTTTAAATGTTATTACTCATTTTGAAAATCAGGCATGATCAGTTTCGATCTTTTGATAATTTGGTTAGAAATGTGATGATGAATTAGTTGCCATTTCACTTTTTTTCTTCTCTGACTCTGACATCGTGCACTCTCATTAAATGACAAGGGTCATTATAGTAGCAACAACTACAACATATATGATAATATAACTCTAATGCTGTAGTTTAGGGGCTCTGAAATATCCCCACTGCAGAAGTAAGGCTGCTGTAATTGACATCTCTCCCTGATTGAATATCTGTTAGTTCTGGCCAGAATACTAAACTTCTGGAAATTGACTGCCTTGCCTGTCTTATTACAAAGTAACTGCTATAGCAGTCCCTGGAAAAAACATCATCTCTTTTGTTTAATTCCCAAAGAACCTAATTCCAGAAATATCCACTTTAATATATTTTAAACTACGAACATTTTATCGGAGATGATGGTAGGGAAGAATGATTTTGACCAAGTCACAATGTATAATAAATCTAGTTTTCTTCCAGTAGAAACTCTGATAGATATTTAAATTGGAAAGGTACTCTCATTAGCCATATTTACATTTCTATAGGTTGTACACTCTAAGAATAACTGGTTTAATGCATTCTCTGGTGCATTTCTACATGCAGAGCTAGTCTCAAGGTGTCACATTTTGTTCATCAGTATTTCTTATCTCTTACGCTTTTCAAAATTCTGCGACTTTCAAGCCCATTGAACCTTCTTGCTTTCCCAACTTCACTATCAATCATTGTTTCACTCATTATGTCAATTTTGCATTATCTGCCTACAGAATCTCAATCACCATATTAAGAGAGACGGTAATATATTGCACAGTTTACTATCATACGATAGCCAATAGTTCAAGGGTAATCAACTGGTTGATTACAAGTTAAAGATGGCTATTTCTAAGTAAGTAACCACTACTTTTCCTGTTTCTCCTTATAGCTCACAACATTAGAAGTTGAGATATTAATGGATGCCATGGACTAGTTTAATCACAAAATCTTTTCTCTCCTATGTGCTAATGTCAAGGACTCATGGGAATCAGAGTACCTTAAAACATATGGACAGGTAAAGCACAGAAAGGAAAAATTAATGGTGAGGATGAGGATGGTCATTCATTCAATTTTTCCGAATGTTTACTATGTTGCCATTTCTGTACTAAACTTTGAGCATATTATTATCTCACAGAAGCCTGATCGCAATCCTCAGGGTGAGAATGCTTTATTATTGCTGCTTATTAATACAGGCATATGGAATACAAGATTTATCCAAGATCACATATTTAGAAATTGGTAGATCTAAGGTAATAACCTACACTGTATATTCAAGAGTTCACATGCATAACCATTGTGAACACATCATTCTCCTTAAATTACAATGAAAGAAATTAGGGAGGGCCGTAGAGGTCACATACATCCAACACCCTCATCCTAATCATAACTTTCAACCCCAACTCCAATTCTCTACACAAATTTTGTTTTCTAGTCAGTAAAGAAGAGACCCAGCCTCAAAGAAGCTGGAGATATTCACGAAGGAGTGATCTTCATTTTGTTTATTTTACCAGTGTCAAAGGTAATATATTCACAGGAAACACGTATGTTTATATATTTTTCTATGTTTCATCTACTAAGGTTCGTATATTATAAAATTATTTTTAAAACCTACATTTTACCACAACCTTATTTTTTCTATGAAAAAATTTAGGTAAAATATTTTTACTTAGCCAGGCCAGGTAGCTCATGCCTATAATCCTAGCATTCTGGGAGGCCAAAGCAGATGAATTGCTTGAGCTCAGGAGTTTCAGACTAGTCTGAGCAAGAGTGAAACTCTGTCTCTACGAAAAACAGAAAAATTAGCCCGGCATAGTGGCACAAACCTGTTGTCCCAGCTACTGGGGAAGCTGAGGCAGCAGGATCATTTGAGCTCAAGATTTTGAGGTTGCTGTGAGCTATGACGATGCCATGACACTCTACCCAGGGTGAGAGAGTGAAACTCTGCCTCAAAAAAAAAGAAATTCTTACTTACTGTGCATTTATAACGATGGTGAGGAGGAGGAGAAGGAGGAGGAAAGGAAGGAGGGGGAGGAGAGAAGAGTTTACAATGAAGATGATGAGGAGGAGGGAAAAAGAGACCATGCTTATTTTTTAATTAATTTTTATTAATTATTAAATGAATTAAAGGCTAGTTTAGAACTCCTATATATTTATAGACTGAAATAAAATTATTTTAAATTACTTTGCGATTGCAGATAAAATGGATGATCTCATAGTTTCAGGAAACAGAGTTGGGAGTCAAGGCACTTGTGGGGGAGTGTGGGGAGGCTCTAGGTATAAACTTTAACTGACATCTGGTTAAACATAGGTTGAAGACTATACTAGGTTATAAGATAGGACAAAGAAGGAGCAGAACAAAAGTCTGTGACACGTGGAGATCATACAAAAAGCAGCCATGGCAGGTAGTACTGGTAGGGAGGGCAGTATACAAAGATGGGGACAGTATGTCCAGCACAGAGAATGGGGAACTGAGTCACCAGAGGCTGTTCAGAACCTTGGAAAGCTCTTTGAGAGCTAAGGGGATAAGATTTAAAGTGTGGACATCTAACGTCAAAATCTCAGACTAATCCAATTTTTTTTTCTTTTTGGAACTTGTTAAGGCTATCACGAATACATACCATATTTTATACAAGGATTAGTTCATATACATTCAAGAAATCAGTTAATTTCCTTGAAGATGTTGTATTCTAGCCTGACTTGCGTACCCACAGGGATGTTCACAGTCTCCCCATTAATTCATTTATTAATGAATTAATAAAAATTAATGAATAAAGGGCTTCATCATCTTGCATAGTGGGCAGAATTTTATCTGCGATAAAGGGTCCTATATGAATATCATAAGTATATTATCATCGACCGTGGTGCATAAACAGTAACTTCCATTAATTTAAATTTATAAACTTTTCCACTATGGCAGAATCATCATAAAGGCATCAATCCAGTATGACAAGTAAATGTCCAATAATAGCTTCTTAGACCTGAACAATTATATTTTAACCTCTCCATCCGCTGTGCCTGCCTATGTATTTCAATGCCACTCTCAGCTGAAGATCTTCTATTTTTTAATACTTTTAATCAAGAAAATATATTTCCCAGTCAATATACCCCAATCCTATGTCATTTATACTTTTGTATACATTTTCATGACGACAGGGACTTAATTCATTTTTGTTTACTCAGCACCTAATACGCTGTCTTGAATATAGTAGAATATTAGTAAATGGTTGTTGAATAGATGAAGTACTGAACAGGTGACTATTCTGTAGAAGCAGTAAGTTACACACAATAACACATTCTATAAATACAAATTAGAGATTTAACCAAACAGATCATCTGACAAAAATTAACTGGCACATCTATTGAGCCAATGGTCCATTTCTCCAAGTTGTATTATCTGCAAAAATCTTCTAAGGGCATACTGCTGGCAGAAAACATTTTGTTAACCTTGAATTAAGGTTAAGGTTATAAATTAACTCCTTCCCTAAAGCTATGTGGACATTTACAGAACCATCATTAGTAGTAAATCTTTACAAATACCCACTCTCTAAATTTTATTGGTCAACCTATTTTACAAACATGCCAAACTTGTTCGTACTTTAAGGCTTTCACTATTGACCTTTGCTATCCCACAACAATCTTGTAATAAATATTCTCAAATCTAGCCACTTCTTATTTAGGTCTAAGTTCAATGTTCATAACTAGAAAGTTTTCTTTAAGTACTCGATATAAAATAGCATGCTTGCCCCACCCCAGTAACACACAGCTATGAGGATTTATATTCCGCAGGGTAACTATATTAAAATATCTTATGGACTGATTTGTTGGTGCCTGCTGTGGGCACCCCATTACTGTGTGAATAGAACCAGCCAGGACCACAGATTGAAGGTACAAATGCCTGCAAGAGGGGGGCTTCCCACATTCCAGGGAGACCCTCTAGCCGCCTCTGCCATAGCCTTTTACTGAAGCATTATACAACAGGTGTGGGGGCCGACGCACAGAGGTACGTGCTTAATGATCATCTCATGCTCTTTCTCCCCAGGCTCGACTCCCACACTGCTGCACCACGAATGTCCAATGTATAACACCTGCTTGCTAAGGAGCGACCCATCTTAACTCATTAATGCCTGCCGCTGCTTGAGGGCTCATCTCTGGGCAGCCAAATATCTCCATGCCAGCTAGGAGATTGTCCCACTCCCACTGCTTCCCTCAAGAGCTGGTGACCACTTCCACAAGCTTGGTGCATGGTCTCCTACACTGATTTTTACTTATTAACTAGAATACAAACTCCAATTTGCATGGAAACAGAGACTTGCCTGTTTTGTTCAATGCAGTATCTTCGATGCCTAAAATAGTGCCTATCAAAAATATATTTGTAAAATAAACAAATAAAGTACCCTATATTGACTTTACAGATTTAAAACCAAGTTTGGCATCTAGAAGAAATGAGGAGGTGGGAAGCTGGCTGAACTAATAGAAAGCCTGAGTGAGATCTGTGGGGATGACTGACACTTGGTCCCACCAATCACAGGGTGTGAGTGAAAGTTATAACAGAGTGAAATTAATAGAGTGCTTATCAAAGCCTCGACAAACATACACACACATGAAATAAGGGTGCATATGCCAGTGTTCTTAGAAATCAACAGATAGTTGAGCAATCGTATCTGTTCTGATAGTTTGTATTACTATAATGGTCTTGGGGCTCTTACCAACTCACTGCAGAGCAAAGTCTGAGAAGGTGGGAACTCTGTTTATTACTCAAGGAAATTCAGCATGATTCCAAAAATGATCAAAGCATACTTGAAGGCTTCATTTAACAAAGACCAAAATTCTATCGTTTAAATATTTGCCAGTGTTTGCTGATACGTGGAGAAGAGTGTAAATAGAAAGAATGTACTGAGACAAAAATTCCCAGTAAAAATCTTCTGTTTATCTAATGGAAATCAACATTGATAATAACAAAGCCTGTCATTCTATGATCCCATATAAGCTTGGAAATAACTTCTAAGAGTTATATTTCATACAACTTGTATTTTCTGTTATGATTTTCTTCCATAATTACAGTTAATATAACTCTCATTTCGCTTTGTGGAGACTTTAGTGCAAAACATCGGGGCTATTAACAAGAATATATTTGACAATATATTAATACATGTACATGACACAGATATGATTGCTTAGAACAATGTCATTCACACCACCAATTCAGAAAATAGCAATGGTGCTATGTTATTACCTGGTCGCAGTTTATCTTTGAACAATATGGGTTTAAACTGCCTGGGTCCACCTACATGCAGACTGTGTCTGTGAAAGTTACATCACGTGTGCCTGCTCTCCTGCCTCCCCTGTCTCCCTGGGTGCCCCCTCCATTTCTACCTCTGACACCCCTCGTACAGCAAGACCAACTTCTCTTCTTCCTCCTCAACCTCCTTAACAAGATGATAAAGATTAAGACATTGATGAAGATCTTATCTTACCACTTAATAAATAATAGATACATTTTCTCTTCCTTATGACTTTCTTAATAACATTCTCTTTCTTCTAGTTCACGTAATTGTAAGAACAAAACCCTCTAATATATACAACATACAAAATAATGTGTTAACTGATTGGATAGGTTATTGTAAATGTCTCTGGTCAACAGTAAGCTCTGAAGATTTTAGGGAGTCAAAAAGTTATACGCAGATTTTTGACTGAATGATGGGTCAGTGCCCTCAGCCCCCACATTGTTCAAGGCTCAAGTGTACAATTCTTTTATTAAAAAGAAACACATCCTGATTGTTTGTGACAATTCTAAGAGGTGTGTGTGTGAATTTGGTGAACAGAAACACCAACCCCTGAAATTTACCCCAATAGATACTAGAAAAAAGTGATTAGAAAAACATCACTTTGCTTCTACTACCAAATATATGGCAGTTGGTACATGAGAAACCCATTTTTCCTAGGGTTAAGGGTTATATAAGGCGGAGGCCATATCTCGGGCAGGAGAAAAGAGAAAAATAAAATTAATATTATTCTTATCTGTTTTTAAAACTCTATTTTCCAGACTTATGTAAGCATGATTTAATACCTTGGATCATCTATACCTGTAAAAATAACATAGGAACATATAAAGATCTCAAAAAGAGCACCAAAGGCATAAAGCACAGAATGCTTGGAATTCCAAACCCTAAGACCTCCCTTAATAGAAAGAAAATGAGCTCACATATTTGACTTGACCTTTCCCCTGGGAACAAACACTTCAAATGAGCTGGCTAAGGAGTCATGTGGGGGAGAGTAAAGAATCAATCAGAAGTTAACAAAACAATCTTCCACAAACCATAGTCAATCAAGGACTTAAATGTATATAAACCCAAGTCCGCAGTGCATAGAGCAAATGCCAGGTCGGTAGAAAGTAGAATTTCTAAGTAGCCGAGGTATTTATACGCCCTCAAAGGAAGTTGACTGTGTCCCTTGTTAATTAGCTTCACTTAAGTCCTCTTGGTGTCAAGATTATAACTGTCCTGATGAAGGAGAACCCTGGGATTCCTACACCCTAGACAGCCTTCACTTTGGAATGCGCTAACATTGCTCTGGTGAAGGGAGACAGGGACGCAGTGTCCAGCCTGCCCTGCTAAAAGTCCATTCACACACACAAACACACGCACATTACCTACACCTACTTCCTGACATCACCCCCCTATCCCCCAAATCTCTATTTCCACTCCCACATAAGGGAAGTACACTTATGACAGAGCTCCGGGTCCACATGACAAGTTCAACGCTGTCACTAAGTCTAAACTCCCCAGACAGGTGTCAGGACCACAGTCATAGGTTGCTTTGTCATTGACATCTTCTCTCCTCTGGCTTCAGGGCGGTTACCAACACCACTGGCCGGTCACCACCTTCTGCAGGTGGAAGGCCCTAAATTTACCCTGTGCAGAGGGAAGGCTCAGCATGGCACATACGCTCTACCACTAGGACAATTCCTCCAGCAAGTTAGTGTTCTGGCGTATTTTTAAAAAACTTCCTTCACATGCTTAGCTATTTTTTTTTAAACCATTTAACCTCATATTAGTAGAAACCCTAACTATCCCCAAAGAAGGCTGAAATAAAGAAACTAATTCAAAATCTTAGATAAGAGGACATTGTGGGTGTTACCTAAGAGTTTAATTCTCTACCTGGGCATCTCATAACAGTATACTATACTTTCTTTTACTTTTTCTTCTGGACTTAGAACAAACCAGATCCTGGATCATCTATACCTGTGGGGGAAAAAATGTAAGAAACTATATAGAGTTCTAAAAGAGTGTCAAATGCAAAAATAGTAATAATAGTAAATACTTGAAATTCCAAACCCTAAAGACCTTCCTCAATAGAAAGAAATGAGCTCAATATTTGACTTGACCTTTCCCCCGGGAAGGAGTTTCCAAGGAGCGGGCTAAGGAGTCGTGCAGAGAGGAATAAAGGTCAATCAGAAGTTACACTTCCCCCTCCACCTCCCACCTGTCCACTTTCTCTACTTACTACACACTGACACGCTCAGGTTGCATCCTCTAAACACCACTAATGAATCATAAGCTGCAGCCCCTTGATTTTTCTTATTTGTGGTTCATTTCTCAAGCTCCTATCTCTGCTGGGAGTGGTGCTTCCTCATTTGTATCTATTCAACTGCCCTCCCTCAGGCATCTAAACGGTTTTCCCTCCCTCCTCACACCAGCTGAATTACTTCAGCATCCATTCATGTCCCCTAAGTTTTGCACATCATAGGTGCTTATTTATGGATATGAATTACAAACACACAAACACACACTCAGTGAGTCTTTAATTACATGGTTTTTTAAAGATTGGAATTGCTTCCCTTAAAGTAATTATAGCGTTTCGACCAGTCAAAATTCTAACACTTCTAATCTTTGTAGAGACTCATTCAAGACTCTACAGTGTTGATACTTCTAAGGACTATGAATTTCAACCCTAAAACTGCCAGAATAACTTCCTTCGGCATTGCTGTATGTGTGTGTTTTTGTTGGTTTATCCTAAATAGTCAATTTTTCAATGTAAATGTTGAAAAGGACGAAAATATGAATACTCAGAAGTCTTAAAAAATTAGAAGGCTTGACAAAGAAAGTAAACATGCCTAACCTATGCCTTTGGCAGGGGGAAAGAAAGTAATTCATGTTATCATAGACTGTATAGGAACACAAGTCTTGTCTAAATAGTTGTATATTTATTTTATATTCCATAACATATGTAGTCATAGGATGCAAAAAAATACATAGCACAGAGTTGAGCATCACCTTTAGAGATAATATTACTTATCCACAAGACACTCTACAGGGAAGAATAAATACTTGAGAACCTTAAAAGTCTATAACTATGTTTGTTTGTCTTATTACTATACTGAACTTCATCCTCTGGAAAAACCTGAAAGGCAGCCTTCAAGATTGTTAAGGAGATACAACAAGAAGTAATCAGGCAATGATAATCTTCCCTGTTGATTGATTGGAAAGGATTTATGAATTTTAAATTCGCTAGAGATTCAAGAAGGATCTCGATTAGTTAATTCAGAAATTGACAGTTACTGTAGTAGAGTTATTATTTTGAAAATATCCTCTAAAGTTTTTGAGGTTGATATCAGAAAGCATCTCTGCTTTTTTGAACTCTCATTTGTGTTATCGATGTCTGGAAAATCATACGAGACCAAAAAGTTATTGAAGTACAATTTTTCACAGGGAAAAAAAACTCCAACTGTGACAAACCTCACAAACCACAGGAATGTGTGTAGGTGTGATGTGGGTGGACTGTTTTATGTAATAGTCATAAATAGTGGATTAAGGTTGGTCACAGCAACCTTGGTAAGCCTAAGATAAGACATTAAGATTCAAATACTCTCTTTCCTGGTATTGATGTGGAAAGAAGACTCAGAGAGTAGCTTGAGCTGGTCATATAGTTATTTAGTGATTGAATCATGACTAGACAAAGAGCCTCTGGGACTCTTCTATTTTTATAGGGCAATCTTTGTAGTCTATTCCTTAAGATAAGATTACAAATGAGGTGCTGTAACTATAAAGTCCTGGGGAGTATCAATAATAAGCTCTCTTTCCAGCAGCCATAGGAAAAGCTCTGTATGCTTGGAAGGCCTGTAATAGTGAGCAAATCTCCACTGGAGCAATACCCCAAAATAGAATCAAAACTATTGCTAAATTTGAAAAATAGCAGCAGATACGCTTTCTCCATACTACCTTTGACAGCAGCATTCACTGCCTCTGGGTTATCAGGATTTGGTAGAAAACAGGATTCAGTTTTTTCTGTGCTAAAATGGTTTTTTGTGATCTAAATTTCTGGCTGTCAATGCCAACCTTTTCGATGAAACACTGTATGTAGAGGTGGTGGACAGCCATATCATTCAGGAAGACACAGGTATAACACATAGAACAGGTGCTGGGATTATAGTTTTTATTCTAAAAGTCAAGCTGGAAAATGTCCACACGCTTTCCCCTAAATCATTACACCAAACACCCTTCGTCAGAAGAGAAAAACAAAACCTGGGAAAGATAACCTCCAGAAGGTAGGTTTTTGTCTTGTTTCTCTGCTTTACTTATCTTCACCCCGAGTAATAATGTCATAAACATTTGTTCCCATAGAACTTTGAATCCTCTGGTGGGAAAACATTAAAGTTACGCTATCTGGAGAAACTCGAAACTATGTGAAGGCAAGGGGCTATCCTCATGTATCTGCTTCGTACCTCTCATTCTACCTAATCTAAGCTAGGTAATAACCTAGTTGGGGGGAAGATGAGGGACTTTCAGTCCAGAAAAATTCCAATTCATGTCTCTTCCACTTAGTAGCTAGATGATCTTGAATAGAATATCTAGGCTCAGCGCCTGTGGCTCAATGGGCTAAGGCACCAGCCACGTACAACTAAGGTGGCGGGTTCGAATCCCCAGCCGGGCCACCAAACAACAATGATGGCTGCAACCAAAAAAAAAAAAAAATGGCCGGGCATTGTGGCGGGCGCCTGTGGTCCCAGCTACTTGGGAGGCTGAGGCAGGAGACTCGCTTGAGCCCAGGAGTTGGAGGTTGTTGTGAGCTGTGATGCCATGGCACTCTACCCAGGGGGATAGTTTGAGGCTCCGGCTCAAAAAAAAAAAAAAAAGGTTAACTTTAAAATTCTCAGTTATCAGTTTTTCAAATTATTAAGTACATAGTAGATTTTTACAAAATCAGTACATTTTTAAATACAGTAGAACCTCCATAGTTGACCACTTCTTTAAGTTGACCTAATTTTCATAGACTGAACGTGAATAGTATCAGTGCAGTAGGTCTAGTTCCGTATGTTGACCACCTTTACATGTAGACCAGTTTGTTACAGTGCCTTGAGTGGTCAACTTAACAGAGGTTTTACTGTATATCTAATTGAAATTTCTTGAATGTGGCCTTATTTGATTATAGCTAAAAAAAATTTTTTTGTCACCCTTGGTAGAATGCTGTGATAGCACAGCTCACAGCAACCTAAAACTCTAGGGCTCAGGCAATTCTCTTGTCTCAGCCTCCTGAGTAGCTGGGACTAGAGGGGCTTGTCACAATACCTGGCTATTTTTAGAGACAGAGTCTCACTCTTGCTGATGATTACAGCTCAATTAGTGCAGCTTTATAACATGAGAAGTTTCTTCACCCCTGTCCTAAATGATCAATACCTGAAGGTAACTTTGCTATACAGAGGATAGGATGTTTCCCTGGTTGTTTATCCTCTCAATTTACACTGGTGTGGGGAACAAATTAATTTGTCTCTTTGAGACATTTGCCCCACTTAAAAGATGGGAATAGAGTTGGCATTTATCTCATAAAATAGTGATTACAAATTACTTAGGAAAAACTAGAATACAATAATGTGTTATTTACCTATGGTGACACATTCTAAGATATGCATTGTTAGGTGTCTTTGTAATGAACATAGTAAAGTGCACTTACATAGACCTAAATGGTATAGCCCACTATATACACTGTGGCTATATGGTATAACCTGTTGATCTTAGGCTACAGACTTGTATAGCATGTTGCCATAGGCAAGTAGAACACAATGGTATTTATGTATGTAAACACAGAAAACATACAGTAAAAATACAGTGTTATAATCTTATGTGATCACCATCATGTAGGCATTCTATATGGCACATGACTATATAAAACTTTTATTTTTTTATTTTTGTAGAGACAGAGTCTCACTTTATGGCCCTCAGTAGAGTGCTGTAGCATCACACAGCTCACAGCAACCTCCAACTCCTGGGCTTAGGCGATTCTCTTGCCTCAGCCTCCCAAGTAGCTGGGACTACAGGTGCCCCCCACAGCACCTGGTTATTTTTTAGTTGCAGTTTGGCCAGGGCCCGGTTTGAACCTACCACCCTCAGTATATGGGGCCAACGCCCTACCCACTGAGCCACAGGCGCCGCCCCAACTGAATAAACTTTATAACGTAAGATTTAGAGCACAGGAACTTCTAAAATTTCCCTCTTAAGTTTCAGGTTTGTCTTCTCCTGGGGCCATAAAATTTTTCACTCCATCACAAAATGTATTACAGATTAAACACTTCTAAAAAATTTTAAGTTGAGATAGCAAACTAAAAAAGTACTATTTCTCCTTTGTCTTGTTAAAGTAAGCTTATTATTGAGGGCAGTGAAGCAGATAGTTATAGCTGATGGGAATTTTAAATGTTAAACTTGAATTAAAATCTGCCTTTTAGTTTGTATTACACAGTAGCAGGCAGTCAAATATTAAACATCCCTCCATAACTTGAAATTGATACAGTACTTAAGGTTGACAATGTAGAAAATCTAAAGTCTACTTGTCTTGCTGAAAGTAATTCTATTAATCATTTAGCTTGTTCAATTCCAGTATAATTCACTTAATCCATTGAAGAGTTGGCCAGCCACTTCACTTTAAGTATTCAGTTGTACTTAGTAGACCATTACTTTATAATTACATGCCTGTGAAAGGATTGTCCCTATGAAGATTTAAAGCGTGGGAGATTGGTATGTAATTTCTACTTCCAGTTGGGCAACCTAAATGGTAGTGTTCCTGTTTGTATTTCCAGAGAAATGATATAAGAACAGGATAGCGTCGTTTTAGTACTTCCCAAAGAAGCTTAAAGAAGCTAGAGATGAGGGGACCAATACAATCAAGAAGCACAGAAAAGGACCTGATTAATGTATAACCTTATTGCCACAGTGTCAGATCAACACTCTATGAGGTTTGACTATACAGTAAGAGAATTGAGTTTCCAGTATGATGGACTTGTTACCTTTTAGTGACACGATATGAGGATGTGGTCAAGTTTATTATATTTTTATTTACACTAAAGCCCCCTCCCTTCTCTTTTTTGAGAGACAGATACTTGCCAGCTAATTATTTTTTAAGATGGGGGTCTCACTATATTGCCCAGGCTGGTCTTGAACTTCTGGCCTCAAGTAATCCTCCCACTGCACTTGGCCTAAGCAGATTTTTTACATCACCCTTTACCCATTACAAATTCTACTGACAAAGAAATGAATCCCTGCGTTTCTAGACAGGAAGTTCATTTTCGCTTTAAACCTGGACAAAATACAGCATTGGAAGAATGACTAAAAATAACATTCTCCAGTCTGCAATTAAAGTTATTTTTCTTTCTGTTTACCATTCTTTAAAAAGTGGCTGAAACTACAAACCTAAGCAAAGCAAGACCCTGTCTCTACAAATAGAAAAAAAAAAAAAACCTGGCTTGGCACCTGTGGCTTAAGGGGCTAAGGCGCCAGCCACATACACCTAAGGTAGCAGGTTCAAATCCAGTCCTGGTCCACCAAACAACAATGACAGCTGCAACCAAAAAATAGCTGGGCGTTGTGGCAGGCACCTATGATCCCAGCTACTTGGGAGGCTGAGGCAAGAGACTCGCTTGAGCCCAGGAGTTGGAGGTTGCTGTGAGCTATGATAGCAAAGCACTCTACCCAGGGGGACAGCTTGAGGCTCTGTCTCCAAAAAAAAGAAGAAGAAGAAAAAAAAAAACCTAGCCAGGCATTGTGGCAGGCTCTTGTAGTCCCACTTGAGAGGCTGAGCCAGGAGGATTGCTTGAGCCCAAGAGGTTGAAGGGCATTCTACCCAATGTGGCAGAGAGAGACTCTGCCTCAAAAAATAAAGTGCCTAAAATTGGCAAAATTTCAGCAGGACCCATCCCTTAAAAGCTTAAGATTTACAAAATACCTAAGCTAAAACTAAGAATGAAAAAGAAAAAGAACATTTTAAATAAGGACCTTTAATTTAGACCTACCTTAGAGGTTCTCTTTTTCTGTTTGACCACAGTCCATGCTTGGCAAACAATTTACACTACCTACTGACCCTGTGAGTAACTGTTCATATAATACTCCTATATTGATGGTCTTTCTCCACCTCAACTGCTGGGAAATTGTGTTTGTGTCTCCTTCAAATTAATAGTTTACAAAGGATAGGGGATGGGTCTTATGTAAAATACCACCATGCTTGCTTTTTTCTTCTTAGCTCCTGAAAAGTCAAGTAGTTCCTTTTAGTCCTCCTCTGATCTCCTTATTCCTTCTCCTTGGCAGCTGGAGTGGACTCTTAGGCCAGCCATTTCCAGCAAAATAGAAACTACAAGCTTCAGAATAAGTACATCAGTCCAATGCTAGTCAGCAATGAAAATGCATAGAATGATATTGAATCCAATTTTAAACACATAGGCTATAGCTTACTTCAGTCATTAGGTCATAAATAACTTTTCAAGTCACCTAAGTCCAGCTTATCTTTCTAATACCCATGTATGTTTTCTTAGGTATTTGAAAAATGCTAATTCTAGCTGTGTATCTTTGATTTCTTCATCTTGTATATGAGAGACTTAAACTCAATCAGAGTTTTTCCAGTTCTTAAATTCTCTCATTATTTCTTGCCAGTCCAATCCATTTTCACTTTTAATTCAAGATCAGTTTTTTTTACCTGGCTATTAGTACAATGCTTCGATTCTGTTTTCCAACTTTTACTGAAATCCTAGTCTACTGTTTTTCGAATTGTTCTCACTTTTTTTACTCCAGGCTTTTTTTTTTTTGATCAATAAGTATTATTCTAATACTCAAAAGTATCCTTTTTTTTTAGAGACATAGTCTCGCTTTGTGGCCCTCAGTAGAGTACCACGGCATCACAGTTCACAGCAACCTCCAGCTGTTGGGCGTAGGCGATTCTCTTGCTTTAGCCTCCTGAGTAGCTGGGACTACAGGCGCCAGCCACAACGTCCAGCTATTCTATTTTTTTGTTGCAGTTTGGCTGGGGCCGTGTTTGAACCCACCACCCTCAGTATATGGGGCCAGCGCCCTACTTACTGAGCCACAGGCACCACCCTCTCAAAAGTATTCTTATAAAAATTCTGAGGCAGGGCAGCACCCATAGCTCAGTGGATAGGGTGCCGACCATATACACTGAGGCTGGCCGGTTTCAACCCAGCATGGGTCAGCTAAACAACAATGACAAGTGCAACAACAACAACAACGAAAAAATAGCCAGGCATTGTGGCAGGCACTTATAATCCCAGATACTTGAGAGGCTAAGGCAAGAGAATTGCTTAAGCCCAAGAGTTTGAGCTTGCTGTGAGCTGTGACGCCACAGCACTCGACCCAGGACAACGGCCTGAGACTCTGTCTCAAAAAATAAGTAAATAAATCTGAGGCAGAGTCCAGGCACAGTGGCTTATGCCTGTAATTCCAGCACTTCAGGGGGCTGAGGTGGGAGGATCTTTGAGGTCATGAGTTCAAGACTAGCCTGAGCAAGATAGGAAAACCCCAGTTCCAAAAAAAACTTGAAAAATTAGCCAAGCATCCTGGCACACACATGTGGTCCCAGCTACTTTGGAGACTGAGGCAGGGGGATCACTTGAGCCCAGGAGTTTGAGGCTATAGTAGGCTACAATCATGCCACTGCTTTCATGCCCAAGTCAACAAAGCAAGACTCTATATCAAAAAGAAAAAAAAAATGGCTTGGTGCCCATAGCACAGCGGTTACAGCACCAGCCACATACACCAAGGCTGGCAGGTTTGAACCTGGCCCGGGCCAGCTAAACAACAATGACAACTGCAACAAAAAATAGCCGGGCATTGTGGTGGGCTCCTGTAGTCCCAGCTACTTAGGAGGCTGAGGCAAGAGAATTGCTTAAGCCCAAGAGTTGGAGGTTGCTGTGAGCTGTGACACTGAGGGCAACATAGTGAGGCTCTGTCTCAAAAAAATAAAATAAAATAAAATAAAATATAGCTGGGCACTGTGGTGGGTGCCTATAGTCCCAGCTACTTGGGAGGCTGAGGCAAGAGAAATGCTTAAGTCCAAGAGGTTGCTGTGGCATCACAGCACTCTACCAAGGGTGACAAAGTAAGACTCTGTCTCAAAAATAATAATAATAATGAGACTCTCTCTCAAAAAAAGAAAAAAGAAAGAAAGAAAGAAAAAAAATCTGAGGCAGAGATGTGGTATAATCTGAAAACTCTCATGGATTTCCAACAGGAATGAGGATGGAGTTCACCATCACAGTCTTTTTTTTTTTGAGACGGAGCCTCAAGCTATCCCCCTGGGTAGAGTGCCATGGCATCACAGCTCATAGCAACCTCCAACTCCTGGGCTCAAGCGAGTCTCCTGCCTCCACCTCCCAAGTAACTGGGACCACAGGCACCCGCCACAACGTCCGGTCATTTTTTGGTTGCAGCCATCATTGCTGTTTGGCGGGCCGGGGCTGGGGATTCGAACCTGCCACCTTAGGTGTATGTGGCTGGCGCCTTAGCCAATTGAGCCACAGGCGCCGAGCCCCAAAAACTTTTATTTCCCTCTGTGCACTTGTGTGCCCATTGGTTACTACTATAGTACATGTGGTATTTGTTTTTCCATTCTTGAGACACTTCACTTAGTATAATCCCCTCCATT
>CAUYQV010088895.1:0-44471 GCA_963574575.1 Galagoides demidoff
CCCCAGCCTGGGCCCGCCAAACAACAATGATGGCTGCAACTGAAAAATGGCCGGGCGTTGTGGCGGGCGCCTGTGGTCCCAGCTACTTGGGAGGCAGAGGCAGGAGACTCGCTTGAGCCCAGGAGTTGGAGGTTGCTGTGAGCTATGATGCCATGGCACTCTACCTGGGGGATAACTTGAGGCTCTGTCTCAAAAAAAAAAAAAAAATCCCATTTGCAGGCTTGGTGCCTGTAGCTCAGTGAGTAGGGCGCCAGCCATATATACTGAGGCTGGCGGGTTCAAGCCCGGCCAGTGCCAGCTAAACAACAATGACAACTGCAAACCAAAATAGCTGGCTGTTATGGTACGCGTTTATAGTCCTAGCTACTTGGGAGGTTGAGACAAGAGAATCACTTAAGCTCAAGAGTTTGAGGTTTCTGTGAGCTGTGATGTTACAGCACTCTATTGAGGGCAGTAAAGTGAGACTTGGTCTCAAAAAAAAAAAAAGAAAAAAGAAAGAAAATCCCATTTGCAGAGTTCATGGGGGGACAGATCAAGTCTGGAGCTCCTCAGGAAACCCCATCTGGAGAGCATTCTTACTAATTTGTTTTTCTTTTAAAACTGGGGCCTACTCTGTCTCTCAGGCTAGAGGTCAGTAGCTCCGTCATAGCATACTTCATGCAGCCTCGAATTCCTGGGCTCAAGGGATCCTCCTACTTCAGCCTCTGAGTAGCTGGCGATATAGGTATGTGTCCCTATGCCTGGCTAATTTTTAAAACTTTTTTGTAAAGATGGGGTCTTACTATATTGCCCAGGGTGGCCTCAAACTCTTGGCCTGAAGCAGTCCTCCTGCCTCTGCCTGCCAAAGTGCTGGGATTACAGGCATGTAAGTGAGCCACTATTGTTACTGTCTGACCTGTTCTGCGGCTCTGGAATAGCCCACTTCTGAGCTTGTCATTATTTAAGGTACCAGAGATCTCTCAGTGGGAATAGCCCTGTCCTTAGGGCATTTGCATAATATCACAACTGCTGAGTCTGTCACCAGCTGGGGGCAGTCAAGATTCTGGTCAAAACTTGAAGTTCTGAAGAAGGAGAGGCCGTTAGAGGGCTTTGAAAGCTCTGGTAGGTCCTTGGAGTCTAGCACTGTGCCTGTCCTGTACGTGTGCAGGTGCAACTGGAAAGGGCTCAGGCAGCGTTATGATCGCCTGGTGCTAGCAGCATGCCCTCAGCACTCACTCGTCAATGTCTGAGAGAATTATGGATTCAGAGGGTTTAACAAAATCTCTGACCAATCATTAGTTGACCACTAAGCTAATTGAGCAAAGACTCTCCTGAAATCATGGTGGTCAGGAAACAGTAAGTGGTCTGACACAGCATGCTGAGAGAGAGACTGTCAGCTGAATTCTGCATCCATCAAAACTGTCCTTTGAAAATGGAGAAATTTAGATATTACTGGATAAACAAAAACTGAGGGAATGTGTTGCCATAATTGTACCTCATTGTAGCTTCGAACTTCTGGACTGCAGCAATCCTCCTGCCTCAGCCTCTGGAGTAGCTGGAACTACAGGCAGGGGCCTAGAGGTGTGCACCACCGCACCTGTCTAATTTAAACTTTTTTTTTGCAGTTTTTGGCTGGGGCTGGGTTTGAACCCACCACCTCTGGCTTATGGGGCCAGCGCCCTACTCCTTTGAGCCACAGGTGCTGTCTTTAAACTTTTTTTTGAGATAGGGTCTCAAGTCCTGGCCTCAAGTTATCCTCTTGCCCTGGCCTCCCACAGTGTTGAGATTATAGGCAGGAGCCACCACACCAGCCAATTCTTGATTCTAAAACTTAATGCACAGTGTGGCACCTGTGGCTCAAAGGAGTAGGGAGCTGGCCCCATATACTGGAGGTGGCGGGTTTAAGCCCGGCCCCGGCCAAAAACTGCAAAAAAAACAAAAACAAAAAACTTAATGCACTGTGGGTAAGACAGTGTGGTGCTGATCTGAGGGCAGATATGTAGATGGTGGACTAGCACAGAGAGTGCAGAGGTAAATATTTACATTTTCTGTCAATTGATTTTCAACAGGAAGACAATTCAAGAGGGGAAAAGAATAGCCTTAAATAGTTGGTGCTGAGATAACTGGGTCCACATGCCAAGGAATGTAATTGGACAAAGAAATTAACTCAAAAAGGGGCCATAAACCCAACATAAGAGCTAAATCTATAAAGCTTTCACAAGAAAACATAGAAGTAAATCTTTATGACCTTGGGAAATGATTTCTCATATGACGACAGAAGTACAAGTGATTTTTAAAAAAAGACATTTGGGACTTTATAAATACATGTCCTGCAAAGTACTACCAAGAATATGAAAAGGCAACCTAGGGACGAGAGAAAATATTTGAAAATCTTCATTATCTGGTAAAGGGCTTGAATGCAGGATATATAAAGAACTCAATGATAAGACAACCCAATTAAAAATGGATATTTGAAGTTTTCTTCTTCTTTTTTTTTTTTTTTGAGACAGTTTCATTATGTCACCCTCGGTAGAGGGCCATGGCATTGCAGCTCACAGCGACCTCCAACTCTTGGGCTTACAGAATTCTCTTGCCTCAGCCTCCCAAGTAGCCGGGACTACAGGCACCTGCCACAACGCCTGGCTATTTTGTTGTTGTTGTTGCAATTGTCATGGTTTAGCTGGCCTGGGCTACGTTCCAGCCCACCTGCTCTGGTGTATGTGGCTGGGGCCCTAGCTTTTTTTTTTTTTTTTTTTTTGAGACAGAGTCTCAAGCTGTTGACCTAGATAGAGTGCTGTGGTGTATAGTGCACAGCAACCTCAAACTCTTGGGCTTAAGCAATTCTCTTGCCTCAACCTCCCAAGTAGCTGGGACTACAGGTGCCCGTCATAACACCTAGCTATTTTTTTTTTTTGTTTCAGCTGTTGTTGTTTAGCAGACCCAGGGCCAGGTTTGAACTCGCCAGCTTTGGTATATGTGGCTGGCGCCCTACCCACTGAGCTACGGGTGCCACTGATAAAGTATTTGAATATACATTTCTCCAAAGTAGATAAAAAAATGTTTAATAAGCATGTGAGAACCTATTAGGAAAATGCAAGTTAAAACCACAGTAAGATGCTGTGTTACACCTACCAGGATGGTTATAAAACTCTAAAAAGAGGCTTGGCGCCTGTGGCTCAATCAGCTAAGGCGCCAGCCACATACACCTAAGGTGGCGGGTTCAAATCCCCAGCCCGGGCCCGCCAAACAACAATGATAGCTGCAACCAAAAAATGGCCGGGCGTTGTGGCGGGCGCCTGTGGTCCCAGCTACTTGGGAGGCGGAGGTAGGAGACTCGCTTGAGCCCAGGAGTTGGAGGTTGCTATGAGCTGTGATGCCATGGCACTCTACCCAGGGTGATAGCTTGAGGCTCTGTCTCAAAAAAAAAAAAAAAAAAAAAACAACTCTAAAAAGATAGATAATAACAAGTGTTTGCAAATTTTTGGAGAAATTGGAGTCCTCAATCTTTTCTGTAGGGATGTGAAGTGGGGCTCCCCTTTAGAAAACATTTTATTAGTGCCTCAAAATGTTTAATATAAAATTACCACTCTGTGGTATCTACCAAGAGAAATGAAAACATGCTGATATAGAAACTTATACATGAGTGTTCACACTGATGTTATTCATAACTGAAGAGTGGAAACAACCCCCAAATCCATCAGGCGATGAATAAATAACAAAGTATATGTCCCTAAACAGATCATTGTAACATTAAGCAATAAAAAGGGGTGAAGTACTGAATTGCTACCTTGAAGAGGTTGTACTAAGCGAATGGAGCCAGTCTCAGGACACAGGTGGTGGCTTGCTTCTGGCTCTACAGTGTCTGCAGGGCTGTCTGTAGACTGTAGCACGACCCCGTGGCTGCCAGCTGGCGGGGGAAGGAAGGGCCAATGAGTGATTGTGATGGGCAGAGATTTCCATTTGGGGAGGTGAAAACTTTCTGAAATCAGATTGTAGTAATGGACAAGTCAGTACGCTAAAAGCCATTGAATTACATGCTTTAGATGTGTGAATCGTTTGGGGTGTGTGTTATTTCTCAATAAAGCTGTTAAAAAATGATATACTAATTAACATTTGTCAGAGATAGACGTGGATTTATCTTCTCTGTTTTGTCAGCAGAACAATTTTAAATTTTCTTTGAACTCTTACTCTGATTTGTTGCTGAGGATTCTGTTCTGAGACTTACCCTTCTGTATATCAGGACAGTAGGTGGAGCTGTCCCTGGTGATGGTCACAGTGGCTTTGTGAGGCTAGGTGCCCCTTGTCTCCTATGGCTCTCAGAGCAACTCTGTGGTCAGTGGTGCTCCTGGAACTGACCGATGCTGTTGGTTGATTAGCTCGGCCTGTAAGTAAGAAATCATTAACCAGTGTGTTGTTCCTGAAGAATGACTGGCCACAATAATTCAAGAATTGGAATTCAGTAATTCCAAGAGCTGTTATCAAAGCCCTCAGCACGGAGCACATTCTTCGCTACCTGGTGAAAATTGTAACCTGCATTTGGGCCAGTGGCTGTGGCTCATCTAGTTACTCATTAGCCCCCAGTGCTGCTAAGTCTACAGGTGGTATCCTTCCAGGGAGAGGGAATGTGGGCTGGCTAAGACCATAATCTTTTTTGTGTGGAACAAGGTCAAGCTGTGGGGACTTGTCCCTGCAGGGCGATTACTCCAGCAGCTGCCTTCCCTGTAAGTCTGATTTCTGAAGTCGGGTAGTTCAGTCAGCCCTCTGATGCTAAATCTTTATTTAAAGACACTAGATTTGTTCCTACAAGGTGGGGTGATTGTTCCCTCTCTGTGCCTGTCACCACTGTGGAGGTGACACATTGATGATACACCTCCGACCACAGCATTTTTGGTACTTTTTTGTTTTAATATTTTAAATTTAAATTTCTTCTTCTTCTTCCTCTCCCTCTTCTTCCTTTTTTCCTCCTCCTTCCTCCTTCCTTCCTTCCTCCTTCCTTCTTCCTTCTTCCTCCTTCCTCTTCCTCCTTCCTTCTTCCTTCTTCTTCTTCCTTCTTTCTTCTTCTTCTTTTTTAAGGCTTACTCTTAGTCTTTCTTCTGGGTAGAATGCCATAGGGTCATCTTAGCTCATAGCAACCTCAAACTCCTGGGCTCAAGGAATCCTCTTGCCTCAGCCTCTTGAGTAGTTGGGACCATAGGTATCCAGCACAACACCTGGATCATTTTTCAGTTTTTAGTAAAAATGAGGTCTTATTCTTGCTGAGGTTGGTCTCAAGCTCCTGAGGTCAAGAGCTCCCAGAGTGCTGGGATTACAGGCATGAGCCACTGTGCCTGACCTAATTTTAATTTCTTTTTGAGACGAGGTCTTGTTCCATCACTCAGGCTGGAGTGCCGTGTTGTCATTTGAGCTCACTGCAGCCTCTAACTCCTGGGCTCAAGCGATCCTCTTACCTCAACCTGCCAAGTAGCAGGGACTGCAGGTCTAGGCCTGGAAGTGTGCGCCACCATGCCTGGCTAATTTTTACATTTTTTTGGTAGGGATGGATTCTCACTGTTGCCTAGGTTGGTCTCAAACTTCTGGCCTCAAGCAGTGTTTCTGCCTGACCTCCCAGACTAGAGGGATTACAGGAGAGCGATGGTGCCTGGCCCATTTTGGTAAATTCAGAACAGAGCTGTTGGTTTGAACGTGTCAGTCTGCAAGTGGGCTGCCTGGCATCCCTAATCATGATGCTGTACTGCCTGTGAAACCCACCTGGGACAGATGTGCTCAGGCCCAGCACAGCAGTTTGCTCCGCTGGTGTTTCTGGGCTGCTGGTCTGGGCTTGCTGCTCAATGATTGCCTTGCTCAGCTGGGTAGGGCAGCCATGTGAAGGCTGACATTCATGGCATGTGTGTCAGGCACCATGTCAAGGGCCCGTGCAGCCCTGTCCTCGTGCCAGCGTGGGTTGGTGTTGGTGTCTTCATCATCAGACCGATCTTGGAGGTCATCTCAGAACCTGGGCATCATTGCTGCTGTGGGCACATGCGTCCCTGTCTCTCTCAGAGTGAGGTGCTATGGAGTCCAGGTGTGTGTCTGCCCCAGGTGCAAGTCTGCCCTGCAGGGTCTGTCTGTCTGTGCCTGGGGCTCAGGATACCTCTCAGGCCTGGGGTCCCAGATGGGCAGACCTGCTCTTCACTGTGGGGAGGTTTCTAGAAGGGCAGCAGCCTTGCTGATAGTGGAGGGTGTGGGGAGGTCACATGCAGAGGCGGCAAATGCCTGAGAGCAGGGGCCTGTTGGGTGCTCTGATTACTCTTTGGGAGCTCGCCCTCAAGAGGTGGTGGGCCCTGGTCAGGGCCCTGTCAAGGCCTCTTGGCAAACCACAGAGGGGTTGTGGACGGCACCCCCTGCACTTGGAAGGACTTGGGTGTTATGCGGGGCAGGATGGATTGAAGGACCCAGCTGGAGATGGGAGTGTTACCTTGGATGTTTCTGGAGTCGGGGAGTGTGTAGAGGCCTCTTCTGCCCACAGCTTTGGCCTGAGTGCTCTCTCTCTTCAAGCTTTGCTTGCAGAGACATGAGGCCATGAGGTTTTGTGGCTTCCCATGGCTTTCCTTTTGAGGGACCTGTGGTTTGGAGGTGTTGCACAGTGACCAGAGGCTGCTCTGGGGCTCCCACCTCCAGGCCTGGCCCAGAGGGTACTGTGCTGTGCTGCCCATGGAGCCCTGACCTGCCCTGGTTTCAAAAAGTATGTGTGTGTGTGTGTGTGTCGTTTGTGTATTGTATGTATATATGGTGTGTGTCTGTGTGTGTGTTGTGCAGGTGTGTGTATATGTTGTGTCTTGTGTGTGTTCTGTGTTAATTGTGGGTGGTGTGTATTCATTGTGTGTTGTGCATGTGTATATGAGTTTGTATATATGTGTTGTGTTTGTGTGTGCACCATATTGTGCATGTGGTAGTAGGGAGTGTGTTTAATGTGTGCATGTGTTGTGTATGAGTGTGTATGTGTGCAGGTGTGTGTGTGCATGTTGTAAATCAGCCAATTGAGAAAATGTTATAGATGGGAAGCTGTTTTTTTCCGCAGAGGGAGTGTTATCTCTCCAGCTCTAAATTGTGTGGTTTTAGTTTTATTTTATGATTGAACAATTTTAGATATAAATCCCGGGCGGTTCCTGTGGCTCAAAGGAGTAGGGTGCTGGCCCCATATACCGGAGGTGGTAGATTCAAACCCAGCCCGGGCCCAAAACTGCAAAATCTATAAATCCCATTGAGGAAAATCAATTTAGCTCATTTAGTGTTACTTCTTTTCTAGACGGCCCCTGGGATTTTTATTTTCTCTGCTTAGTGCTGACCCCTGTTGACCATGGATTTCCTGGGGCTTGTGGGGGAATCTAGTGTGCACTTGCCAGAAAGCATGCATGGGGCCCTCCAAAAACTTGTCAGCACAGATTGTGGGCATGTGTGAAGGGCATGCATGAACACAGACACATGTGCATGCACAGATGCACATTGGCATGCGTGTACACACACTGGCACACATATACACACAGACAAGCACACTGGCATGTGCACACAGACATGTGTGCACACAGGGTTTGTACCCTGGCACATGTGCACACACAGGCATGTACACAGGCATGCCTGCACACAGGAATACACACTGTCACATGTGTGCACACAGGCACACACACTGGCACGTTGCTGCCTGTGCAGAGCACTTTGTGCAAACCTTGTCCAGGCTATGGGTGATGCTGGTTTTGTGGCTTCCCAGGGCTTTCCTTTTGAAGGACCTGTGGTTTGGAGGTGTCCCACAGTGACCAGAGGCTGCTCTAGGGCTCCCACCTTCAGGCCTGGCCCAGAGGGCACTGTGCTATGCTGCTCAGGGAGCCAAAAGAACCTGCTTTAACAAAGCTGCTACTTTTTAAGAAAAATTTAAGGAAAAAGCTTTGTCCTTAACCTGCTACCTTGGAGTGTGAGGCTGCTGGTGCCACCCAGCATGCACACGGGCTGAGGCAGCTGCTCTGCTTCCTCCTGGTCCTTTCCCTGGCCAGCTGTCCTCACACAGGGAGGTGTGGGCCCTGCTCAGGGTTTGTGTCTAGGACCAGCCTCCTGGGCACACACGAGGCTGGGAAGGGAGGGACTGGCATAGGTAGTCTGGTGGCTCTGTCCTGTTAATGGCTCTCAAGGTTGGGAGGCACTCTGTTAGCATCTGTCCTGTCACCTGAATGTCACCTGGATGGTGCTTGGTGAGGGAGCTGCCACACAGGCCTTTGGTTTTCCTGTCTTCTTCCATTTGGAGGTTTGTAGGGTAGGATTGGCTCAAGGGAGTATTCCTTTAATTTGGTAAAAATTAAGCCTTTTTTCTTAGCAAATATATAGTGAGAGATAGATGACATCCTGGGAGTGTCTGGGAGGAGGGGCTGTCACTGGGTAGGGCAGGCTAAGTTCTGGGGATGGCTGTCTAAGGCCAGGGGGTCTGTAGGTTGCTTGCTGTGGATCCGATGTGGGCAGGTTGCTGCCGAGGCCTCCCTGCTGCCTCAGATCTTTAGACCAGAGACTTGTGTGAGAGGGCCCCGTTCATAGTCAGCTTTATCTCTGCTTCCACAAAGTGGAGCTCAGACCACTTACCCTGGGTGATGGGAGCAGTGTTTTTCCAGGGCCTGTTAGAGACACACAGCCCTGCTGGTCACCCTGCTCTCCCACTCCGCTTCTACACTTAGTCCAGGGGGTTAAATGCCAGTGGCCTCCTCTTCTGTCCTCTGCCTGACATGAAGCCCCTTAAGCAACACGCTAGTGGGTATTGAATGTTTGTTGCCATTTTTCTGATGGACCTGCCGTCTTTTTTTGTACACTGGAGAATTCCCAGACTGGTGCAAGCTGAAAAAAATTCTTAGGCTGTTTTTCCTCATACCATAATCGACACAGAGGACTTCTGTGACCCCACAGTGTGGGAGGGTTTCTCCCTACCAGTCCACAGGCAGTCAGTTCTGCAGTGTGTGTGGGGGTGGGGGGTCCTTGGATTCATTTCCTTTGCTGTCTATCTGGTGTCAGGTCCCACAGGATGAGGGCTCAGTTTTTAGAGGGTTCCCTGCTTCCAAGATCCATCAGCAGCCTCAGGTTGAATAGGGATCTTACCACCCTCTCCTTGAGTTCCATAACTTGATAGAGCAGTTCACTGAGCTCAAGGAAGCACATTTGCCAGCTCATCACAGAGGGTCTTACTGAGGGTGTGGGTGGGAGGTTCATGTGGGCTGGGGTGCCAAGCTTCCATGCCCTCCCTGAGGACACCGCTCTCCCAGAACCCCCAGATGTTCAGCTGTCCAGAGGATCTCTGGACCCTGTCATCCTCTTGGGCCCTTTATGGGGACTTTATTGGACAGGCATGATTGACAGCCATGTGGAAATGTGCCTGGGCAGAAGGTGGTCTGAGGCTAACAGGCTGCAGTGGGGACAACCAGCAAGGCCTGTCTGTTCAGATTCTTCTGGGCCTCTCTGGGCAGCATTCCTTCCCCAGGGTGTGGGCAGGACCCTACTGAAGTGGTGGTGGGGGGTCTTGTGACCTATGATCAGACAAGGGAGGTCAGAGGGTTTCTTTATAGCCAAGACAGAAAGGTAGGGGAAGATTACAGTACATTTTTAGTATCATGGCTTGCCTTGGGGAGAAAGAACAGTGACTACAGAAATTATGAGTCAGGAACTGTGAGCAAAACCCAATATATGTGTAGAATATCACAATTGGATATTATAAATGTGGACTTGATAGATTTTATAGTCTGATGAATTTTATGAAAAGATAATTAGAAGCCTATAGTAGTTTAAACTGTGTACTTTTATTATGTTTGGCTGTGAAAATCAATTATGGGAGTAAACTATTATTGGCTGATAATGATTTATGGTAGAAAATGGTCAGTTCTAGAACTGTGGCAAAAAGAATGAACCCCCACCCCCACCCCAACCAGGCGGCACTCATGCTCAGTGGGTAGGGCGCCGGTCACATATACCAAGGCTGGAGGGTTCGAACCCGGCCTGGGTCAGCTAAATAACAATGACAACTGTGACAAAATATAGCCCGGCGTTATGGCAGGTGCCTGTAGTCCCACTACTCGGGAGAGTGAGGCAAGAGAATTACGTAAGCCCAAGAGTTTGAAGTTGCTGTGAGCTGTGACACTATAGCACTCTACCCAGGAGGCAACGTAGTGAGACTCTTGTCTAAAAAACAAAACAAAACAAAAAACAAACCCCCCAGCATTAGTGGGCTGGGCACCCTGACCTGGGTTCTGTGTGCTGGCACCTATAGTGCCATTCCCCTCAGGGACCTGGGACCACAGGCATGAGAGGCAGATTCATTCCTGTTCCCTGGGTTCCTGGGGTTCCAGAGCTGCAGGCAGTCCTGAAAGCTGCTGTCTGATCAGGGAATGGTGCTCCTCTGGAGAGTAGTTAAAGTAAGAATGTGTTTGTGTTTTCCTTCCCTCAGGCAAAAGTAAAGAAGCAGAAATAAAGAGGATAAACAAGGAACTGGCCAATATTAGATCAAAATTTAAAGGTAAGTCTGTTTAACCTTTTCCATGAAATGTTCTGTTTTAAATTTTATACAGTAAGGACCCAATCTTTTCAAACTGTCTTTTTTCACCCCTAAATAACAGTTTTCAGTTTGTACAGTTACTGTCATGGCTCTTATCAGAATTAAAAATTGTTTAAACAAGCTGGAAGTGACCCTGAGCTATTGAATGGCCTGTCCCTGGGTTAGCTGGGGTGGCCCTTCCTGGGCCCTGTCTCCTGGTGGTAGAGCAGCTCACCTTGGGACTGCATGCTCAGCTCTCACTGCAGTGGCTCAATCAGGGGCCTCGTGCATGAGAAGCTCAAGGGATAGACACTCATACAACAAATTTTGCTCACTACTCTTGGAAGTGTTCCAGAGTCATCTAACCACCTGTGTTATAGTGTTTCTTGCTGTGTTAACTGTAACTTACCATGTGACAGTGGACAGGAGTCTGACCCAGTTGCAGTAGGCCCTGCTCTGCAAGCCAGTCTATGGTGTGCCTCTTTCCCAAACACCCTGATTTTGAAGAATTTCATAGTAGAGATTTAGTTTTCAGTACTTAAGACGTTTGTGAAGACCTGGTTAATCCGATAAACCTCACTGTTTTAGTTTGTTTGGCAAGTTTGAGACTTGGCCCCATTCTCTGTATAGACATCAGCTAATGTCGCCCAGCAGCAGTGGCGAAAGGAGAAGGTTGCACCGGAGGGAGGGCAGGAGACAGCCTGAGACTCACAGGATTTCCTGGGATGGGTGCTCTGTGGGTGCTTGAGTGTGGATAGCCTTTATTATCATGAAGCAGAAACTGAAACTGACTTGTTACTAACTGGCATATTCCCTATAGAGCTCTAGGAAGAGTGTTAGGTTATAATATTTTACAGCCAGGCCCAGGGATTCTCTAGAAGCTCCTGGAATTACTGGTGAAAGAGTTTGCTGGTATGTATTTTTTAGGGGAAGTGTTTGTAATTTTGTTTGCTTTGTAAAGGGTGGGAATATCATAAGGTAGTTAGGAGCAGGGCTACCCTGCCCGCCCGTGTTCATGTGTCTGCTTCCACTGCTGTGGCACCCGGCACCTGCCTCATCTCCCACTGTTGTGTCACCCGGGCACCTGCCTCACCTCCCACACCTCCCACTGCTGTGTCACCTGGGCACCTGCCTCACCTCCCACACCTCCCACTGCTATGTTGCCCAGGCACTGCCTCATCTCCCACACTTCCCGCTGCTGTGTCACCTGGGCACCTGCCTCACCTCCCTCACCTCTTACTGCTGTGTCGCCCAGGCACCTGCCTCACCTCCCACACCTCCCACTGCTGTGTCACCCGGGCATCTACCTCACCTCCTGCACCTTCCACTGCTGTGTTGCCCAGGCACTTACCTAACCCTCCTGCACCTCTCACTGCTATCTCCTGTTGGAGTTGTCATTCTTTTAGCTGGCCTGGGCCAGGATTGAGCCCGCCACCCTTGGTGTATGTGACTGGCTTTGTAACCACTGTGCTATAGGCACCGAGTCCACATGTAATTTTTAAGGACTTTGTTCAGCTCTTAAATTCACATACTGTCTATGTACATGTTTTGGGATTAAAGAAGACTTCTGATGTTTCCTCGGCTTTCCTGCCTGTCTGAAGCTGAGCACCTTGGATTGTGACCGAGCGTGTGAATGCCTGAACTACAGCAGCAGACACAGAAAATCTGCTCCTTATCTTTAAGCATCATGCAGTTGAGGCCTCTCCCCCTAGTTGTTGCGGTAGATTTGCACTGCCTACTAGAAACAAAATGCAAGTCACACTGATAGGGCTAAATTTCCTAGCATCCTCACTGAAGAAAAGCAAAAAAGAGGTGGATTAAGTTTAAGAATATATTTTATTTAGCCAGGTATATCTGAAATATCATTGCAACATGTAATCAGTAGGAAAAAACTTACTAAGATATTTTACTTTCTTTTATACCAAGTATTTGAAATCTAGTGTGAGTCTTACACTGAGAGTGCATCTCAGTTTGGACTAACCATGGTTCCAGTGCCCACTGACCATATATACCGCGAGGCTACTGTGTTGGGCATTGCTGATTTAGACTGACCCATACGTTGGAAACCAAAATACTGACAAGAGCATTACAAAAAATCTTAAAAGCATCAAAGAGTAACAGAAAAAGAATTACTAAGTCATACCTGGGAGAAGGTAAGAACCCACATGGGCAAGTCTAGCTGCTGTTTGTGCCTGAGGGCGTTTGCCAGTGCCAGAGACACAGCTACAAAGCAGAGCTGTGTTATTGGGAACCTGGGAGGTTTAGAGCAGTGGTTATTAACTGGGGCTATTTTGCCCCGCAGGAGATGCTTGGGAAGACCGGGAGGCCAGGAAGGCTGCTGAGCACCCAAAGGTACATAGAATAGCCGCCTTCAATAGGAATTATCTATAGGGTGATAATGTTAGCAGTGCCAGGGTTGAGGAGTCTGGAGGGATAAAAGTCAAAGCTTAGAGCCCAACAAAAGTAGAGACCTCTTTCCACTTGGAACTGAGACACAAAGGTAATACCTTTATAGAAAGAGTGAACTGGTAGTGAGTTAGTCAGGCCCTTACAGACTTGGAGCTGGGATTCTTGACATCTGGTGTCCACACAGCCACATGCCTTATACTTGGGTTATGGTGAGGAGAAACAGTCCTCTGTGGAGGGAGAAACTAGATCTCAAATGATTACTGCAGTTGATTTTTTAACAACGACCAGCTTTTTAGCATATGTGGGCTGGGTGCTGTGGCACCCGCCTGTAATCTTAGCACTCTGGGAGGCCAAGGCAGGTGGATGGCCTGAGCTTAGGAGTTTGAGACCAGTTTGAGCAAGAGAGAGACCCCATCTCTAAAAATAGCTGGGTGTTGTGGTTGGCGCTTGTAGTCCTAAGTACTTGGGAGGCTGAAGCAAGGGGATTGCTTGAGCCCAAGAGTTTGCTGTGAGCTATGATGCCATAGCATTCTACTGAGGGTGATGAAGTGAGACTCTGTCTCAAATAAACAAAATAAAACAATGCCCTGTGTAGAGTGCTGTGGGGTCATAGCTCACAGCAACCTCCAACTTGGGCTCAAGCAATCCTCTTGGCCTCAGTTTTTCTATTTTTAGTAGACATGGGGTCTTGCTTTTGCTCAGGCTGCTCTCAAATTTGTGAGCTCAAGCAGTCCACCCTCCTTGGCCTCCCAGAGTGCTGGGATTACAGGCATGTGCCATTGAATCCACATTTTACAGAATGAATCCTTTTAATAAAGGGATTTATTCTGAAGTTTGGATTTGGCTGATGGGCCATTCTTGGGGATCTGTAGGGCCACATGTGGTTTTGAGACTGCAGTTTCCCACCCTTGGATGGTCAGAGATAATCAGGGACGCTGAGAAATAAGACATTGTGAGTAAGAACCAGTAGTCACAACAGAAGCAGAGTCACAGAGGCCTGCGATGCCAGGTCTAAATTATAATGAAGAAGTACGTTTACCATGGTCAAAGAAAGAAATTCACGGACCTCAATGGAAAGCTTGGAAAGTAGAAGAATGAAATAGCAGATTTTTAAATAAGACCAAATTGATCCCATAAATGCATTAATGTACACTGTTATGATTTAATACAAAAATTAAGAGGAAAAAAATAGACCAAATGGAAATTCTAGAACTGAAACATCCAGTACCAAACTGAGGAACTCGATGGATATAATGACAGACACAGTTGAAGAGAGATTTAGTGTTTGAAAGAAAGGTCAGAAAAAATGATCTTGGCTTGTCGCCTGTGGCTCAAGTGGCTAAGGCACCAGACACATACACCTAAGGTGGCGGGTTTGAATCCAGCCTGGGCCCGCCAAACAATGACAGCTGTAACCAAAAAATAGCCGGGCGTTGTGGCAGGTGCCTGTGGTCCCAGCTACTTGGAAGGCTGAGGCAGGAGACTCGCTTAAGCCCAGGAGTTGGAGGTTGCTGTGAGCTGTGATGCCACGGCACTCTACCCAGGGGGATAGCTTGAGGCTCTGTCTCAAAAAAAAAAAAAAAAAAAGAAAAAGAAAAATGATCTTGAATGTAGTACAAATGCAAGAAAAGATGGAAAACAGAAGTGGGTAGGAGACATAGGGGATGTAGTAAGCAGGTCTAAAAGGGTTAATTGGTATCCCTAGTGGACAGGGGAGAGGACACAACTGAGGCAGTATTTGAAGAGAACTTGTAAGAAATTATGAAAGGAGCTAGGTGTGCCTGTGGTCTCAGCTGCGTGGGAAACTGAGGCAGGAGGATTGCTGGAGCCCAGGAGTTTGCATTTCTACCAGGGTAATATAATAAGACCCCATCTCTTAAAAAAAAAAAAAAAAGGGGCTTGGCGCCTGTGGCTCAAGTGGCTAAGGCGCCACCCACATACACCTAAGGTGGCGGGTTTGAATCCAGCCCAGGCCTGCCAAACAACAACGATGGTTGCAACCAAAAAGTAGCCGGATGTTGTGGCAGGTGCCTGTAGTCCCAGCTACTTGGGAGGCAGAGGCAGGAGACTCGCTTGAGCCCAGGAGTTGGAGGTTGCTGTGACCTGTGATGCCACATCACTCTACCCAGGGGACAGCTTGAGGCTCTGTCTCAAAAAAAAAAAAAAGAATTTACAAAACAAACACAGAATAAATAAAGATCCAGCAAATAGATATAGGAGCCAGGAGTATGTGGGCTGTAGCCCACTCCTCAGTAGCAACACAGAAAGTGTGAAATAGCAGAAAACATCACTCTAAAATATGGAGATGGCGGCAACCAGCTGCAAAGCCTACACCCAGCAAAAATGTCTTTTAGGACAAAATGGAGAGAGTTTCCCACCAGGGGGCCAGAGGATATTTCTAAAGGAAAAGTTCCCACATAAAAGCTGGGAGGTACAGAGGGGACCCTTGTGCATGGATGCTAGTGCCTAGTGGAGGTAGAAATACCTGCAGAAATGAGATACTCGACAGCAAACGACAAAAGACGATAGAACTTGAGTAATCCTGTGAACTTCAGAGTGGTGAATCAATAATTAAAAATTTGCCATCAAGGAAGCTGTAGGCCCAGATGGCTTCACTGTGATTTTTAGCCTGTAAGGGGAGATGTTAGGTTTTGCCTGGTGATGTGTCCTGTTGTGGTGCACAGAAGTGTTTCTGTGCCTATCTAAACCTAAACAGTAAGAGGGGTCACCCCCTGGAGTCTTTCTGCCTCTACTATGAGCAGAGTGTGCTTTGTGTGGGCACAGGGCCCTTGAGCAAGGCATTCAGGGCAGCCTGAAGGGCTTGGCTGGTCTCAGCGGCCGGCTTGCTGACCTGTGGACTCATCAGCAAGAGGAGATACAGTTGTGTGCCTGTCTTGTTTTGGGGTGGCCTGGGTAGGTATGTCAAGTGGAGACCTTTAATCGTCAACCTTGGAAAACAACCTCTGTTATCATAATATATAGCAGCGGTTCTCAACCTGTGGGTCGAGACCCACAGGAACTGTATTAAAGAGGTCACGGCATTAGGAAGGTTGAGAACCACTGCTATATAAAGATAGGATTTCTTACTATCAGTCTTTCGGAGCTTACCAGGTAGTGTACATTAATTTGCTGAATAACCACTGGTGTTTACTAGATTCTTGGCACTAGGGAAACAAGGATGAATACAAAAATTCACAGCCTTGGGCCAGGTGTGGTGGCTCATGCCTGTAATTCCAGCACTCTGGGAGACTGAGGTGGGTGGATTGCCTGAGCTCACAGGTTTGAGACTAGCCTGAGCTGCAGTGAGACCCTGTTTCTGAAAATAGCCGGGCTTTGTGGTAGGCTCCTGTAGTCCCAGATACTTGGGAGGCTGACGCAAGAGAATTGCTTGAGCCCAAGAGTTTGAGGTTGCTCTGAGCTATGATGCCATAGCACTCTACTGAGTGTGACAAAGTAAGACTCTGTCTCAAAAAAGAAAAAAAAAAAAAGGCTCGGCGCCTGTAGCTCCGAGGCTAGGGTGCTGGCCATATACACCAGAGCTGGTAGGTTTGAATCTAGCCCGGTCCTGCCAAACAATGACAACTGCAACCAGAAATTACCTGGACATTGTGGTGGGTGCCTGTAGTCCCAGCTACTTGGGAGGCTGAGGCAAGAGAATCACTTACGCCCAAGAGTTTGAGGTTGCTGTTAGCTGTGATATCACGGCATTCTACCAAGGGCAACATAGTGAGACTTTGTCTCCAAAAAAAAAAAAAAAAAAAATCCACTTCCTCTGCCCTCCAGAGAGGCTGAGGAAGAGGCTCTCTCTGAGGAGGAGGCGCTCACACACAAGGCAGCTTTGTCTCCAGAGCTGCCTGTTGCCTGGCTTCATCATGTTCCATCATTTGTTGCTATTCTTTCATTTTTTGCTCCTTTTCCCCCTTGGAATACGTTGACAGTAATTTTTTAAAAATCAACTTTATGGGCTCAGTGCCTGTGGCTCAAGTGGCTAAGGTGCCAGCCACATACACCTAAGGTGGCAGGTTGAATCCCCAGCCCGGGCCGCCAAACAACAATGATGGCTGCAACCAAAAAATGGCCGGGCGTTGTGGTGGGCGCCTGTGGTCCCAGCTGCTTGGGAGGCGGAGGCAGGAGACTCCCTTGAGCCCAGGAGTTGGAGGTTGCTATGAGCTGTGATGCCACTGCACTCTACCCAGGGGGACAGCTTGAGGCTTTGTCTCAAAAAAAAAAAAAAATCAACTTTATAAAGTATAATTTATTCACAGTAAAATCTGTCTACTTCAAGTATACAGTTTAAATTCAACAAATGCTAGTTGTCACCCAATCACTACCACCACAATCAAAACAAAATGTTTCCCTCATACCCTTTGTACCTAGCCACCGCCACTGCCACTACCCCCAGCCCCAGGCAGCTGCTGATGCACTCTCTGCCCTGTAATTTTGCTCTTTCTAGAAGTTTCACTTAACAGGAATCATAAAGAGGTCAAAGTTCTTCAGCTTGGTGCATTTGAGGTTCATGTGTATTGTGTTTATCAGTTTATTGGCAGTTGAATCCTTGCCAAGACTGTGTGCTGTTTGTACATAGTACCCACCTGCTTGTAGCCAATGGACATTGGTATGGGGCACCCACCTGCTCACAGCCGATGGACATTAGTATGGGGCGTCCACCTACTCACAGCTGATAGATGTTGGTACGGGGTGTCCACCTGCTCGCAGCTGATGGACATTGGTACGGGGTGTCCACCTGCTCATAGCCGATGGACATTAGTGCGGGGCGTCCCTCTGCTCGCAGCTGATGGACGTTGGTACGGGGCGTCCACCTGTTCGCAGCCCATGGACATTAGTGCGGGGCGTGCCCCTGCTCGCAGCTGATGGGCATTTGAGTTGTTTCCAGTCCATGGCTGTCAGCAATGAATCTTTGGGAATGTTTGTGTGCAGGTTTCTGTGTGCGCTTACATTGTCATCCTCCTTGGATACCTGGGGGTAGCATGGCTGCTAGATTGTAAGGAAATTGTATGATTTACCTTTTGAGGAACTGCTAACTGTTTTCCAAAGTGGCCATACCATTTTGCCTCCTCCCAGTGATGTGTGCAAGTCCCTCTTCCCGCAGTTACTGCCAACGCTTGGCACAGTTCATTCTTCCAACTTTGGAAGTTGTGTAGTGTGTGCCGCCATTTCCTGTGGTTTAATTTGCATCCCCTGATGCCCAGACACCAGATGGACACTTATCCTTTTTTTTTTTTTTGAGACAGTCTTAAGCTATCACCCTGGGTAGAGTGCCATGGCATCATAGCTCACAGCAACCTCAAACTCTTGGGCGTAAGTGATTCTCTTGCCTCAGCCTCCCAAGTAGCTGGGACTACAGGTGCCACCACAATGCCTGGCTTTTTATTTGTTGTTGTTGCAGTTGTTGTTTTAGCTGGCCTGGGCTGCGTTCAAACCCACCGGTCTCAGTGTATGTGGCCGGCGCCCTACCCACTAAGCTACAGGCGCCACCCTAGATGGATACTTTTCAGCAGCTAAATTCATTGAAGTGCTGTAACCAGTCAGGCAAGTGGCTGGGCCCATGGCCCCGCGTAGTGGATTGCACTGGTGAGGCTGTTGTCCTCAGTGCCTCAGAACCGTGGTGTGTTGTGGGAGCGGGGCGGTGCTTGGCCAGGCGTGCTGTAAAAGGGAGGAGCAGAATGCTTTTTCTTCCTTCATTTGGATACTATAGCCCGCAGGGACCCTCCTCACTGTGGGAGGAAGGGTAGAGGGGTCACAACTCAGCTGTCCTCCAGCGAAGTCTGGCTGCTGGTGCTGAGACCCTTTCCTTAGCACCTGGCATTGTGCAGTTCAGGCCCAGGTCTCATACAGTGGCCAGGAGTCCACAGCCCACATCCTGTGCATGTAGACACGTGGACCCCTCCTCCACAGGGGAGGCCTCCTACCCCTGTCCACGTGGAAAGCATGTTTGCATAATACAGGCTTCTGCTTCACAGCATGCCTTTCATGTGGCCTTCAGCACCCAGTGGGGCCCACTTGACGGCAGGCAGTCATTTGGGGCAGTGTGATGCCCATGGGAGCTGTGGGCCAACCTGACAGCTGTGCCAGCTGCAGTGCCTCATTCCTCAGAAGCAGCCCTCTTGTACTCAAGTGGCTGTGGCCCTCTTGAGAGGAATAGGTTGGGGCAGCCCAGAGCTCGCATAGCAAAGGATGGTGACTTGGTGGAAAGGGGTGGGGAGTGTGAGACCAGCGGTCTTTTTCATTTGAAATTGGTCTGTTCAGGAGATCTGTTTCATCTGGGCTAAGTCTAGGGAGAGGATGTGATTCCAAATATTGATCTAGTTCCTTCACATTATCAAATTTCTGGGCACAAAGTTTCTGGTAGTATTCAGAGATGATCTCTTGTATCTCTGTGACATCAGTTGTTATTTCCCCATTATCATGTCTGATTGAGGTTACTAGAGATTTTACTTTTTTACTTCTAGTTAGTCTGGCCAAGGGCTTATCTATTTTATTTTTTTTTTTTCAAAAAGCCGACTCCTTGTTTCATTAATTTTCTGAATTAATTTTCTCTTTGCATGTCTTTGTCTTCTCTTTTTTCTCTTATAAGAACCCTTGTCATTGAAAGTATCAGTTAGCACCTATCTGATTATTCAGGCTGAATCACTTCTAAAGATCTTTAACTTAATTTATCTGCAAGGGCTTCTTTTTCTAAATAGGTAAAATAGGTAACATTTTCACAGTGTCTGGGTATTAGGATGTGAACATACCTTTTAGGGGGCCACCATTCGACCCATATAGGTATATACTCTTATTATCCCCATTTTACAGGGATACATTGTGTAAGTGGTCAATCTGGCCCTGGCCTGGCCAGGCGTATAACTGGGAGCTGTGCTTTTCCATCATATGGCATGGTGATGCCATTCTAATTTATTCTACCTGTGTTTTTAGATGGTCTGTTTTGAGGCATCATCTGTATAATATCTAGTCCTTAATTTAATTAAGGATAAGTTCAAATGTGGTTAGTTTTTTCTACTGTTTGCTTAGTATTGGTTAAGTTTTGGTTAAGTAGATACATAGGATTCATTAACGAATCTTCTATGCAGAGCCTGATGTTACCTAACCATGGTTAAGTTCCACATATAAAAAGGCAGCTCACTGCTTTAACATCAGCTTAGATTGTATTTCTGGCTTAGTGAGACTAATCAGAATCATCAGCATCTTAATTCTGACCTCATCACTTAGTGGCTATGAGCAAGTTACTTCAGATCACTTTCCCATAAATTGGGAATCCCTATTTGTTAGTTTAAAAAGTTAAGCTTAAACATTTGATAAGTAGTTTGCATATAAATATTAAAAAATATCCCAATGTTTATGAATTTCTTCAGGATAATTTGTGCCTCTAACCTGGTAATAAAAGTTAACTTTTCTTTTTTTTTCTTTTAAAAGTTAACTTTTAAAACAGTTCTTTACATCAACAAATGATGGATATGTTATGTCTTTTTAGATGCCCAAATAATAGTTGCTTTGCTTATTTTTATATCCCTCTCAACACACATTGATTTATGTCTGTGTATATTTTTCTGGGGAGGAAAAGAATATTTTTTATTTTCTTGTGAAAGGAATTTTTTCAATGTTGTTTTTTCTTGTCCTATTAACTTACCACTGAACAGATTTCAAAAAAATTTTTTTAGAACACAGTGTTCTTTGAAATATGTCTTATTTCACAGTATTTTGTAACAACTCTTAGCCTATAGTCTTAATGTGGTCTTGTGTCTTAAATGGAATGATTGATTATACAGTGCAGAAAGCTGTGAAGTTGTAAGCTCAGTAAATAGTATTTATAAATATTTTCTTTGTCCTTTTGTACAGATAGTACAAACAATGGATAGAAAATTTGTATTGACCATTAACATTTATGACACATTTTGGAAATAGTCTATTTTCTTAGAGAATTGAACACAGTGATGAATTTTTAAAATATTCTAACCCAAATGACAGTACATTACCAACACTGGCCCTGCTATTAATTTCTGCAATAGAAATATTTAGTTCACTGCTACAACCCATTTAAACCTTGCCCTTCATCCCCTCTTGTGCACATCTATGTACACACAGCCTGTTAACAAACAGAAAGGTTTCAGATGGGAAGTAACAGTGCAGACTAAGAAGGCAAACCTCACTAGAGAAGTGTGTACCAGCAGGGATTGTTTTTTCCTTCCTACCTTTACTTTTAATGTTGATATCAGACAAAAGCTATTTGGAAATCTTTGGAATTTACTGCTTTGAAGAGGTTCCTGACAGGTTTTCTTTTCCTGATACTTTTACTCTTTAGGGACTTAAGTTAATGTGATTTAGTTATTTATCTGACATTAAATATTAATTAAATATACATATGTTGAATTATGCATACTGAATAATAAATATACTACTATTAATAGAAGTCTTAAAACATGTAGATATTTTTGACTTTTACAACATCCTTTTTATAATTTTGAAGTAATTTTTAAAATATAAAACTAAATTTAGCATATGGTAAGAGATACAAAAACATCAGCGATATTAAATCCTTAAACTTTATTGCCTGTGTGTATGTGTGTGTATATCTTACGGTTTTTACTTAACATGTTTGATCCTAACACAATTTTTGACAATAGGCCATTCCTTTTCCCAACATAAATATTTAATGAATTTAAGGTACTAGAAATTGCTTGTGGATTATATTAACATTATACCATCTAGGTTTTTACTAACCCTTAAGACCTTAGGATTTCAGGGAAAAAAAGTATCTCTAAAGTTAGTGGTAAAACTTCAGTTATCCCAGAAACCTCAGAACAAAGCTAGTTCTGAATAACTGAATTTGCTAGATAAATTGACATCAGATACCTCAATTTTTAAAACTGTTCACTATAACATTTTTGTAAAAGTTATTCAAAAATTATTTCTTTGTATTTTAGTTTCCTACTGCTGCTGTAATAAATTACCACAAAGTTAGTAGCTGAAAATCCCCCACAAATTTATCATCTTTCAAATTTGGAGGTCAGAAGTCTGAAATGGGTTTCACTGGGTCTAAAATTAAGGTTTCTATGAGGCTGTCTTCCTTTCTGGATGTTCTAGGGAAGAATCCTTTCTTTTGTGTTTTCTAGTTTCTAGAGAATACCTGCATTCCTGGCAGTGTTCTTCCCATCTTTAGAGGCAGTAGTGGCCAAGGAATCTGTCTCATGTCACATCATCCCATCACTGACTCTTCTTTGCCCCTCTTCCACATTTAAGAACCTTTTTGATTACATTGGGCCCCCTGGATACTCTAGGGCAGTGGTTCTCAACCTTCCTAATGCCATGATCCTTTAATATAATTCCTGTGGGTTCCGACCCACAGGTTGAGAACCACTGCTCTAGGATAATCTAGTTTAAGATCACCTGATTAGGAGCCTTAATTTCGTCTGTATCCTTAATTCTCCTTTGCACATGATATATCATATTCATGGGCTTTGAGGGTTGGGGCAGAGATGTCTTTGGCAGACTGTTACTCTGTCTACCAGATTTTGCCTTCTTAAAGTGTTGAATTATACATGCTGAACTGATGATAGCTGTAGAGATTGCATGAAATAGGAGGTCTGACTGAAGTATTTTATCACTATTTCCCAGAAATGCAGGCCTTTCCAGCTTCCTTTCTGGTTGGTTGGTTGGCTGGTTGGCCTTCTTTGTAGAGATTGCATGAAATAGGAGGCCTGACTGATGTATTTTATCACTATTTCCCAGAAATTCAGTCCTTTCCAGCTTCCCTTCTGGTTGGCCTTCCTTGTGCTTGCTGGTACGTTATGTAGGTGACTGCATGTCTACAAACACAGAGATTTCTATATCAGAGTCATTAAGGGCTATTAATGAGAAAATGTCAGTGCTTGACATGCCTTCTCATTCCTGGTAGGTACAGTGCTAATAAGTAATCTTGTAATTTGTTATTTTTTGCCTCCTAAAAGTCTATTCCCATTCTTACCTGTCTCACATCACAGTTGATGTGTCTGATTTCTGGTCATTGAGGGTGCCAGTTTTATAACATTTCTAATCTATGTAGGATTCTATTCTTACTTAACGCCTGCTGCATCTTTGTCCATGTAGATGGACATGATGTCTGTGGGCTCTGTCCCCTTCCAAAAAAAAAAAAAAAGAGTTTTTTTTTAAATGAAGCAATGGAAATTTGAGTAACTTGCATAGAGTTACTCATCTAGGACTGATTGAGAATTTGAACTCAGATTACTTAATCCAGAAGAGCCCATACCCATTGCTCAACTAAATATACTGCCCACATTCATTCCAAACCCTGAGCCATAACTTTTTTATGTGCCTTTTATGAAAACTATCAACTGCGTCTCTACTTTTGAAATCCAATTGTCAAGACATTTTTATAGAGAGGTCTCGCCAGCTCGATGAAAAATAGTTACTTTGAACATGAATTTATTTACAGCAGGCAGATAGAAGTGAGGTGGATGATATTTCCACTCTGCTTTACCTCTTTGGAGGGCTACAGCTAAGCTGGAAATTGGAGGGATAGTGCCTGTATTTTAGTAGATTTAGTAGAAACAGCTCACATACATCCAGTTTTTAATTTAGGAGATAAGAAATTGTACTGTTTTCAAGACATTCTTCTAAGGGAAGATAAGAGAGGAAGTAAAAGGGTGAACCAAAAGACATCAGATATAAAGTGCCTGTTTACTCCCTGTGAGTGACTCACATTATTCTGCTTTAAAAACATTTTAGGAATTCATCTAATCTTCTTCAGGGCACACCCACTTCCCTTTAAAAGCCAAGTATAGTTCACAGATAAATTAGTCTTTTCTCAGCTCACAACTTTTGCTGTGTACTTAATATACCTTACCAATAGTGATTTGATGTCTTGTGACCAGCCAGACTCCTCTTATTCTGTCTCAGTTTCTTGCTTCTGTGTATAAAACCTGATTAATACATGTTTTATCTCATTGCCTTGGCAATCTTTCTTTGAGCCATGCAAGGTGCCAAGTCCCTGCATAATGATGATCATCTTGTCCTTTAATTCATATTTTGCTTTAATTGGTTACTCTTTTTAGTACATTTGTGGTTTCCCTAAATAATTACTTGCAGAAAACATCAGTTTTGTGCATATTTGTTCTTGGTCCTGAACTTTAAGATGTTGGATGGAGATTTCATTGACCTTCATTTGCATGCCAGCTGTCAGGAAACCTGCCCGCAGGCTTCATTTTCTTATTAGTGAGGAGATTCTACATGGAGTATGTGGTTAGTTGCTAAATGACCTCTGTACTTTCTCTTGTGTCTGTCTTAATATATGCATTCTCATTGGATTACCTGTTTGTATGCATTTCCAGAGAAGGCTGTTGATGGACATGATGTCTGTGGGCTCTGTCCCCTTCCAAAGATGCAGAGTGGATATACCCTCTGACCTACCAATTCTGTTCCTAGAAATTTATGCCGTGGATGTACCTGCACAGACATGAAATGAAGCATATTTACAGTAAATCGTTAAAACATTGTTAAGAGCAAACTAAATATTTATCAGCAGGAGACAGTATATTTTGGCACATGCATACAATGGGACAAAATACATTATTTTAAAAATGAGAAAATACACTTGTTGATGCTGTATGTGGATGTCAGAGGGCTATTTGGGTAAAGTCTGGTCTGTGCTCAATTCACAGTGTTCCTCTTTCTCTCTTTTGTCATTACCAACAGAGTTTCTTACCCCCTCCCCCAGCAGGGTCTCATACTTTAAAAATTTTTTTTTCATCTTTGTCACCTGTTACTTACCAACATTATATAGAGGCTTTAAACCAGTGTTTTTCAACCTTTCTTATCTTAACGGCAGATTTGAACCTATGGTTAAACTTCCACAGGACACTTAACGTTGATCCAAAAAAAAAAGAGTGAAAAAAAAAAGAATATACTTCTTACTGTACTTTGAACTTCTTTCACAAATCATTTAATTAATGATCTCTAAAACTTTTCATGGCACACCTCTCATGGCACACTGGTTGACAATCACTACCATAAACCCATTTGAGTAGTCTTTTCTTTTTGCACCATGAATGGAAGGGTCATTTTTCTCAGCTGTATTTATTTGTCCTGATTGTCAGAAGTGGCAGCTTCATGTTTTTAGAAGCTACTTTACTCTTTTAGTAAGCATCCCTGGGCCACAACTGCTAGGAAAACTGAGTTTGGTAAATTGTAGCATGATCAGAGAGCTTGGCATCTAGAGAGATCTCATATACACATCACAATTCAAAAGTTCTTATGTCCTCAGTAAAATGATACCAGTACCTCATATTTGTATAATGATTTGCAGAATATAATGCTTCTTTTTATATATGCCTCCTTGCTGGAGTCAGTATAGTAGGCAGTATACATACAAATACAACATATACTAATTATATGGAAATTAAATGATATATAATTACATAATGATTCAGTAGAATTGTCATTTGAATAAGTTTTCTTTGTTTGCTTGTTTTATAAGGTTTGGTTTAAGGCATCTCTCTAGTCTTAAATATTCTTGTCCATGATTGCATAAGGATTGTTTTTCTGTATAAAATATATTTAATTATCACTTTTTGAACTCAAAGTTTGGACACATCAGAAAGATTATGCATTATTTGGTGGAAACATTTTAATTACTTCCATATATGTGTATAATTAAATGAATCAATAGATGACAAGGAATTTGGAACAAGTCTTCCAACATGCGCCATTGTCCTTGTAACATTATTTTAAGCCCTGTCTGTTGTCAAATACTGAAAGATGCAAGGGAACAATGTGGCTTTGGCTGGAACTTATCATCACTTCTCAGAATAACTTTAGTCTGTTATCTCCAGTGGCATTTTAGCTCTAGTTGGTACAATTCAAAGTATCCATCATAGATACCACAGATTGACTTAAGTAAGCTTTGAAGAGCTGCAGTTTCATCAAAGTCTAATTTTAGAATGCTAAAAGTTTAGAATTCTAAAACTCTAATTTTCACATTCTCACTGTCCTCAGCAGTTCTCTAAACTTGAGGGACAGAAGGCAACAGTTATGATATTTAGAATTAGTGATGTGTTTGTTATTACTCTTACTAAAAATTATCCATCATAATATTTTGAAACCTTATTTTTACAAGCCCTGCTAGGAAAAATTAATGAAAATAGTACAGTACTTTTCTTGGAAATACACTCTACCTACAGTGAGGTTGAAGTCTTTATGGCAGTAAAATTAAAGAGATAAGAAAGATCTAAGAGAATGGGAAAGACTGGACAAGAAGCAAAAATAATGAAACCTCGAATTAACATGCCAATTAAAAAGTTCAAATAGAAGAGCAAAGACCCAAGAAGGGTTTAGAAAATTTTGAAGAACAGGTGAGAAGACCACTCTAACATTTATCAAAACAGAATGCTAAGGATAGTGTGCTATGTAAGCTTATTATATATCTGCTTTATGCAAGTAATGCTGCCAGGTGCCAAGGGTAGAAAATTAATAGTCTGGAGAAGGCTAGATTTATATTTGAAAAGGGCCCCATAAATTATTTGTGCCTTAATGAATTTATGAGTAAGCAGTATATCAAAGAACACCCCTTGGATTCTCCAAAATCAAGGCCCTGAAACCTTATTTCGAGATTAAAAACTCAAAACAGATTACTGGGTTTCATCTTTAGAGATTTTGATTGTAGAGTCAAGTATTTCTCACTTTACAGCCCATATTTAACCACTACCATCTATTGCTTGTTCATTTCATCTCCCCAAATAAAAGTAAGTGTTAAGGTCTTTGGAAGAAGGATGAATTGTTTTCTTCAGTTATGTGATATCTCTTACTGTACACATACAAGTCTTGATACATGGGCAATGCTAAAATATCCATAAATGTGAGGAATTAAATCAAGGCAACATAATGATGACCTAACCAGCCACTATGTCTAGGATATGGCCCATAAAGAAAAAACTGATAACAACTGAGGTCAGTTCAGAACGAAAAGTCTTCCTGTGCAGCTGAGTACAAATTGTTCTTTAAGAGGATATGGAGAAGTGGAGGAGACATCCTCTTTTGTTTTATTTTTCTTTCCTTTTTTTTTTTTTTCTCAGTTTAGGAAATATGTCATTCATTCTTCACAAAAGGACTGATTGACATTTTCCCTGTATGTGAACTCATTATTTCCTTTTATTTTCTATTACTTCGTAGATATTACTTTACTTATAAGGTAAGATTTTTGACTCTGCCTAGTGATTTTAAAGCCTCCTTAATCACTATAATAAGTAGCTATGTAATGCCTAGCAAGAGTGTGATTGTGTTGCTGAGAGGACCTGTGTGTATGTATGTGTGTTTTCACTAATGCAGTTATAAAATGAACACTTAGATGATCATGTTTTGTGTATCATCATAGTTAACTATTTTCAGGATCTGAGGAGCTTAATTTCTTTATAAGTCATTTAGCAACAACTGTTTCTTAACAGTGTAGCATGTACTCTAGTGTAATTTTAAAATATCCACAAGTTGTCAGGTTGAGTGGCTGAGAGCTTTGTTTAAGGAAATGTGGGCAACATTCTTGTGGTTGGAAAAAACAGAGGAAAAATGAAAGTATTGTTTAAAAGCTGTTTTTAATGCTTGTATTATGAAAAGGATTATATCTGAGATTTATAGCCTTTTAAAAATTAAGATGAAACAGACCAAATTCTAACTCTGCAAATATTAATCTGTTTATATTTAAAGATCCTGAAAGTAGCATTAAAATTAACTTCTGATTATGCATTATATGTCCTCAGTAGAGCTTTTGTTGACCAATTGAATGAAAAGAGATAAAAACATCTCTTAAATATAGCAAATTTTGCTGTAGGTAAAATTGCATTTTTATATATACTGTTACAAATATAAAGTCCAAATGTGAAATTTTATATAAGAAAAATATGAGTGGAGTCACAGGGAAGGAAAGGTTTTCTTTCCTTAGGTTTTGCTTCATAAAATAGTAATATTTGAAGTTGTCTAAAAATAGTAATCTAGTTTTGTATAGTAGCATAGATAAAAGATGTTAACAGGGTAATAACATCAGACCCATCTCTGATATGGTCATAGATTGTGGAAAGGGTAGGGCAATATAGGGTGGTAAATCTGTTTATTTTTCTTACATTTGAAATTTTTTGCTGTAATTCTCTCTGTATATGTATATATCACTAATGTTACTACTTTATTTCATATTTTGAATCCCAAATATATTTCTTAAGAATTAACGCAATTTTTATCAAATTATTTTATGAAATAATATAATAACTACTGTTAAAGGGCTTATATGGTACAAAAACCCAGTGGTTTCTTTTTGCCTCTCTCCTTGCCTAGTCTCTTCAGCAGAGGCAACCAATGATTTCTGCTAATATTTACATTCTTATTTCTAAATAGTAACTATCTGCTAACTCTTAACAAATCAGTTTTAGTTATGGTATTATCCTCTGACTTCCTTTTTGGGTAGGTGAACATTTTACCTATAGCCCTACTTCTTTTGCCATCTTCTCTATATCATTATTATTTAACAATAATTTTTTAAAAATCCATAGTCTTTTTATTTTTATGGCAATGTAAATATTCAGTGCTAAGCCAGATGAGAGGAGAATAAGTATATCAGGACTTCTTAGTGGAGAACCCTCAGGGTTCACAGGAGCACTTGAGGGTGGTTTTTGTGGGCCCCAGCTGGGTCTGTCAGCCACAAGCCCCCCCCCCCATTGGATTATCTTAGTGTGTCATGCTAGTGATAACTATGGTCCATCTGTCCTTGACAGATTGCAGAGCTCTCCATGAGTTGAGTTTTAGTATCTATATGTTGAAATCCAGTTCTTATAAAGAAATTCAGCTTTCTACAGAGAGTGTATTTAGAAATGTCATTGAAGAATGAATGCATTCAGTAAGCTTATGGGAGAATGTGAAAATATTTTCCGAAAACATATTTTTTAAAAACTTTTCTTCCACATTTGTAATATATTTTTATGTACAGTGTTGTCTTCACAGATAACAATAGCTTTGCAAATCATTTTGCCGTGAAAGTCTTTGCTAAGACTGAGGTATCCACCCTCCACTTTATATTTATTTATTTGTTTCTTCATTTTTGTTTGTTTTAGAAACTGAGTCTTACTGTGTCACCCAAACTAGAATGGGATTACAGGCATGTGTCACCATGCCTGGCTTCCCGGCTGACTTTTTATATTTTTTAAGAAGTAGCACTGGGGTCTTGCCAGGTTGCTGAGACTGCTCTCAAACTCCGTCAGTGGGATTACAGGCATGTGGCACCACTCCTGGCTTCCATCCTCTCTTTTGTTACCGGACTGTAGAGTCCCTGGGTATAAATTTCATCATTTTGTTATTTAAAGGTAATCAATTGGTGTTCTTTGCCTTTAACCCCATTCCCTGAATACATGCAGTAATCCCATTGGAGATGGGATTTATCTCTTTACCAAGAGATCACAAAATCATTTGAGTATCTTCTCAGATTAATGCTGCTGTTTTCCTTTTTCTCTGTTATCTTTTATTTCAAACAGTTTTCTCTTTAAGAAAATATTTAGTGGCTGTTTTCTTCTTGTAAAACAATTACACATATTTGGAAGATACACACAAAAAGGAACACATTTGCTACCTAGAAAAAACAAGCATAATTTTGTATTCTCTTTGTATGTATTCATTTCTGTGTGTGTCTGTGTGCACATACGTACACATAATGTAAAAATATGTGTAAATACACAGATTTCATTCTCTGTTCACCTCTGTATACCTGAAGTAGATGCATTCTTTCAACATCTACTTCAGGTATACAGAGGTGAACAAGACAGTAATGGTAACTGCTACCATGAAATTGCTATACTAGCTAGTAAAGGAAATAGTCGATATATAATCACATGGTTATAATTCTGACAGATGCATATGGTAAAAGCATAAACAGTGGTAAGAAGTAGCATTATCGCATTTGTGAACAGTTTTTATCAATTTTTAAAAAAACTTATTGTCATAATATGTAATAAAGTACATTTGTGATGTGCAGTGTATGTATACATACAGACGAGATGGTCCTCAACTTACGATGGCTGACTTCAGATTTGTCTACTTTAAGATGATGCGGGCTATTTTTTACTTTGAGTACAGTATTCAGTAAACTACATGAGACATTCAGCACTTCATTACTGTGTGATTTTGCCCAACTTCTGCCTCAGCCTCTCCAGTAGCTAGGACTACTGACTGATTTTTTAATTTTTTGTAGAGATAAGGGGTCTCCAGCCTGTTGCCCAAATTAGTCTTAAAGTCCTGGTTTTGAGTGATCTATCTTCCTACCACCAATAAAGACCTTTCGTACAAGCCTTGGTGGTCTGAGAATTCTCTGCCAGTTGGAGTGCCCCTCTTTCACCTTGGCCTCCCAAAGTGCTGGAATTACAGACATAAGTTACCAGATCCAGCAGATTTAATATAGTATCAGTTTATCATGGGTGTAGTGAGATGTAACCCCATTGTAAGTTGAGGAGCATGTATACATATGGAGAAAGACTTATTTCCCATTTTTGTGTAAGTTTGTCAGATGTTATTTCAACATAGAATTTAGGTCTAGTAGAATTGAATATTAGTGTGAAGAATCATCCTACTTTTAACTTACCTTTAGCTTACACATTTTTTCATTTGAATCTTTTATTTCAGTCACACTAAAGGACATGAGTAGTGAGATAGATTGTTAATCATTAACTGGATTGTAAAAGTACAGTATGATTATTTTATAAATAGATTCATTTTTTAAATACATGGAACTGCTGTGTGAAGTCTAGGATATTTATTATTCATCAACTACAAGTTGCAGGTTTACTTTAAGAAAATATACATATATTAACATATATTGCATCATTTAATCCTCAGAGTAGCCTATTGAGGTAAGTGGCATTAACCTCTTTAACAGGTAAAGAAACTAATATAGAGTAATTAACTTACACTAATTTACCGTTTTTAAGATGGTATTATGACTTGAGTTTTGCTTGGTTCCAAATAAAATACATGCTTCCATTTTCTTAATGTTGTAATGTCTCTTTATAAGGGTAAGGTAGATGAGAGGGAATTGGCATACCCATTTTTCAAATGAGAAAACTGAGGCATAAAAATGGCCAAAGTGTAGTAGAAAGGGCAAGAAAATAGTAGTCATTCTACTGAAACTGAATTTCAGTTTTTCTGTCGGTATAGAAGGATTCCACTCTGTCCTGAAGTATCCTAGGGTGGTAGTACCAGGAGGCCAGTAGAGTGCTTTCTGAGTTCTGTCTATAATTTTATTTCAGCAGGAGAAGGTTTGCTTTTATATATATTCAAGTGTTACCAAATACTAACCTAATTTGAGAATAAAATTTTCAGCTTTTGTGTTTTGTTTGTTGCTTTGTTTTTATTCTAATGAAGGTATAAATAAATCAGTTTTCCCTTCCATTTTTCTGTAAAATGAACTATGGTCTTTTTTAGGGGAGTAGTAAAAAACTTCGTGAGAACTAAGTTATATAAGTAGATGTTGATCTTAAGTGCTTTAAATAAAGCCATGTGTTGGGTCTTCTCTGCACATAGTTGTAATAATTTTTGTCTAGAGAATGTCAGCCATAGCAATATTCTATTTGAGTCCATTATTTTTCATAACTAAAGAAAATAAATTTATGTCATAGAATGATTTTGATTAGACTAATAGGAAATGTGATAGTTTGACATAGACAACTTATTATTGTTTTCTATCATGAAACTTGAAAAATTAAAAAACAGTTTTATTATGATTTTGATGTTGTGATGTTGTCAGCCTGGGTGACCTGTCAGGGTATATATGATTCTTTGATTTTTCAAGCCTTTACTGAGGATTTTGTCAAGTTTCAGAAACTGCCCTAGTTTTCTTAGTATCTAACTTTATTAAACATAGGCTATAGCAGATATCTTTGTTATAACAAAAGTTTTTGCTGACTCTGAGGCAGAAAGTTATAATTATCTGAATGAGACAGGACTATATGGTGCTATTTTTGCAAAGCTGCTCTCACTCTAAAAATATTCCTTCTGTGATTTCTTACAGCCCTGTATTCACCAGTATTCTACCATCTTTAACTGTTGATCTCTGTCTTGGAACCTATAGACGGTACATTTTCAACATGAAGAGCAGTGAATCGTGCTGCATCTTATTTTCATAGGAACACAGAAGCATAAGCATATGCCAGTGTTTGCTTTGGGGCAGGTTTCCCTAGAAAACAGGGTATCAGTGAGATGCTAAATTACAATTTTATTTGATAGATGGCTAAAAACAAGGCCATGAGTGAAAGCAGCCAAACTCTTAGATGTTATGCTTGTCAAAACAAGAACAAAGATTAGTATGCAAGTTCAATTTTTCTTAAATATGGATCCCAACATTAATTGAAATATGCAGCTCACCCACAACTTCGGGTGTGGTCCATGAACACAGCTGCTGCTCTGTTCTGTAATTACTGTATTTTATTACCATGTGCGACTGGGCTTTTTGGTTATTAGCAGTGATGTGAATGAGAGAGAAGGAAACATGTTGGATATACTGTAACATGTGTTTTTAGCATCGGTTATTTTGTCCTCATAACTTTTTTGTTGGAGGCACTTTTAGAGGAAATTTTAATAAGCTGAGTTTCTCTGTGGGGATCGAGAGCAAAGCTTGCTCTCTGGCCAGTTTATGATAGTTTCTTATCTAGGTGGCATCCAAGGCCCACACTGTCCCACAGACATTGCCCCTGAGGGCAGGTGCACATAATTGCATGCCAGGGTAAGCCTAGGTGTTGGCCTTGTACCTAAGATTCAGTGAAGGGCCTGAGGGGAATTCAGAAAAGGACAAGTCATTGAGTTCCCTTTGACAATGCAACATGTAACTGCTTTCTTCTCATCTAACTTTATAGAAACTGAGGTAGTTATCACCAAGCCCTGGATGTTGCTAGTTAAAGGAATCATTTAGAAGGCAAGCAGATTGTACTTTTATTCTGGGGACCTAGGAGTGATTCTGTATATTATGAGTTATTTAGAGTGAGTTATTGCATTTCCCATTATTACTGCCCCCCCTTAATATGGCAGTCAAGAAAATGACATATTCTGAAATAAGACTGGTGAAGTGGCTTTCACAAAACTATTTTGGGTTTAACATTAAGCTCTTTTCTTCTCTCATAAAAGCCTAGAGCCTGGAAGAAGATTGTAACTGCCATTTGTGTTTAGTTTTCCAAGTCATAAAGGATGATAAATATCATACCTGACACTCTGCTAGTTTATGCGGCAAACATTATTCTAAGCACCTAACAGACATTTTTAAAATTTAGTTTTCTCTATAACACTGTGCGGTAAGTATTGTTATTATTCCCATCTTACAGGTAGGAAAATAGAGCAAGAAGTTAGGTAACTGACCTAGAATGAACAGCTAGTAAATAGAGGAGCTAGAATAGAATCTGGGCAATTGGCTCTTACCTCTGTAGGATGCCAGACATTTTAGAGGCTGTCTTGCACTGCTTATCAAATCAAAAGGCTAAGGTTTACGTGCTTTTTAAAAATTTACCTGTGGTTTCCTTGTCTTTGAAGCTAACATTAATATTGGTTTATTTGCCAATCTATTCTGAGTTCCTCTCAACTTGCCATAAATGATACATTCCTGAGAGAAATAAAATAATTGGCTAATAAAGACAGATTTCCAGGATGAAAAAGAAGTCTGTATAATACTGACTGTTTAGTAGAGATATTCACATTCCCTTAAGCTTGAAGAGAATTTGTGGGTCAGTTGATCTAGATTTGCCCTGCATAAGGATCCCTGAAATGGTGAAAGAGCTCCTGGGTTGGCATTACCACTGGGCAGCCATTCCAGTTAAACAGCTCTAAGGAAAGGAAAGTTCTTTGAATTAAAAACTTGACATTGGTATTCAGCGAGCACATTTTAGAAAAGCAGCCAAAGCGTTAAACATCAAATAGTTCTAGAAGAATAGAATCATTATCTTGAGAGGAATCAGGAACTTTGATGCCAGGTTTACATATATGCTTTTTCAAACTTTATTGTAAATAGTTTTTTTTAAGATCACAGCACAGGGCAGGCATGCTGTATGTTTTTTCTGTGTACTAGTTGTTATCCTTTGTGAGGTCTCAGATTTTTCTGTAATAAAAGGAGGAAATTAATATGATAGGAATTTCCCATTCCCATTTTCTGGAAGACTTTTAGGAGATCCTTAGAGCCAATGTAAAGAAGGCATCAGATTAGAGGTGTATTTTTTTCTCCTGCTAAGGAATTTATTACATTTCAGACTTCTTTATCTTGAGAGATACCCATCAGTATTTTCCTTGTCCTTATTTTCACCCTTTGTAAAAAAGGGGAAATCTCTATTATCTAGTTCAGTTTTCAGTACTTGCTAGCGGATGTCATTGTTGGAACAGCACATACATTAATCTGGTCAGCATTTCTGTTCTCTTCAGTGATTGTCATTATGTCAAAAGCAAATTTGGTGAGGATGAGCTTTAAGGATATACCCTTCCCAGAGCCCTGTGTAATTACCATTCTTGCTAGGTCTTTTAAGTTTGTTCTTTTTGTGGATATTTCATATAATACTTTTCTTTTTCTTTTTTGAGACGTGGTCTTGCTCTGTCCTCCAGGCTGAAGTTCAGCGACACAATCAGGGTAACTGTATTCTTGAACAAGTGCATGCCACCATGCCAGCTAATTTTTTTTTTTTTTCAGAGACAGGGTCTTGCTATGTTGCCCAGGCTGGTCTCCAACTCCTGGCCTCAAGTGATTTTCCTGCTTCAGCCTCCCAACTGCTGGGATTATGGGAGTAAGCCACCCCATCCAGCACTGCATATAGTATTTTTCAAAAATTAAAACTAGTTTAATACTGTTCTGCAGATGGGCTGTTTCAGTACAGTTTGGTGGGCATGTTTGTTATATAACCTATCAAGCTTCTGGACCTTTCTGACCTCTCTGTCTTTGAGTCAAGATGAATGTCATCAAACTGAGGCTAATCTGTGTAGTATATCTGGTCAGGATCAGCATCTTCTCCCTACCCTTTCCCCCTCATCCCACCTTGTTGTTTTCATTTGTTTTATAAATGAAATGGGCAGAACAGAATGTATTTTAATGGAAAATGAAAATTTGTATTTTGGCTCAGTGCCTGTAGCCCAGTGGTTAGGGCATCGGCCATATGCACCAGAGCTGGTGGGTTTGAACCCAGCCCCAGCCTGCAAAATAACAATAACTACAGCAACAAAATAGCTGGGTGTATGGTGGGTGCCTGTAGTCCCAGCTCTTGGGAGGCTGAGGTAAGAGAATTGCTTAAGCCCAAGAGTTTGAGGTTTCTGTGAGCTGTGATGCCAAGGCACTCTACTGAGGGCAACATAGACTCTGTCTCAAAAAAAAAGGAAAGAAAAGAAAAGAAAATACGTATTTTATTGATTTATACTTATACTGGGTAGATCATAATATAAAATATATGTCCCTCCAGGTATAGTGGCTCATGCCTTTAATCCGAGTACTTTGGGAGATCTCTTGAGGCCAAGAGTTCAAGACCAGCTTGTGCAATAGCCAGACCTCTGCTCTACAAAAAAAATAAAATAATTAACCAGGTGTGGTGGTACACACCATTAATCCCAACTACTTGGGAGGCTGAAGCAGGAGGATTGCTTGAGCCCAGGTCTTTGAGGTTGCAGTGAGCTGAGCTGAGCTGTGATGAAACTGCTACACCTGGGTAACAGAGTGAGACTTTGTCTTTTTTTAAAAAATTAATTAGTTAATAAAACACATTTCTGACTATATTTTGATTAAAAGTTTGAAAAGAGTTTTCTAGGTCAATGCTACTCAATTTGTGGGCTCTAGAGTGTTGCCAGCCTGAGCTACTTGTTTTTGGTCTGCAGAGAGATAAGTACTAAAATTGAGAATAAGCATTTAGAATCTTTTGTAGCAATCTCATATTGCCAAAGTTATTAAACTTTTGATCAGTGAGGCGTCCCACTGAATAGGTTAGGTGTAGACCAGTTTAAGGGTTGAGCTTACATGGTGAGTCACATACAGTGAGCTGAGGACTGTTAAGCACTATTTTAGGTCCTTTCCTAATATATTAGAGTCAAACAGAGGTGGAGAGCATTTTTATCCTAGTTCTCCTAGGATAAGAAACTTTCCTTTTGGTGAATTAGGCACCATATGTTGCTATTTACTATAGTTTCAAATCATCTACCTGTAACATAGAAAAGGCATTAGCTCCTGTTACCCTGTTGTGGTTAGTACTGCCTAACATGGTTCTTTTATTTATATAAGATGCAGTATTATGTTGTCAATGTTAAAACAGGTTTGTCCCTTCCAGTGTCTTGTTTTATCATATTTAATAGTACTTATTACCATGTGACATGTCTTGTTTATTTGTTTATCGTCTGCCTCTCCCAAGTAGAAGTAAGCAGCTCTAAAGGAGGCCTTTCATCTGTTTTATTCATTACTGTTATTCAGCCTCCCTATAGCAGAGGCTGCTCTATCAGGTGCTCAATAAACATTTGTGAAATTAATCAATTCATAATTTAGTGAATAAATTATTTTAAGGAAAAAACAGTACAGGTGTTGCCCTTGACCTTAAAGTGGCCCTGAATACGATACATGTTAGTCAAGAATGGTAAGATTCTTGGTAAAATAACTGATGGTAATATAGAAGGCCATAATAGGGTAACAGGAGCTAGATTCTAACCATAATAAAAGCATGTTTGTTTATAAAAGTACAGGCTGATTTAAAAAGAATTGAACACTGTGAAAAATGCATTACTCATTGAGTGGGTATACGAGGTTACAAGGTCAGACAGTTAAGTTCTCGGACTCCTCCTAGGAAAAGTGCTACCTACCTCATTGTTGAATATCCCTCTGGTAACCTGTGAAGTACTCCCCTTCGGAAGCTGTGTACTGAAGACAGTGCTTAGTTCACCTTTCAAAGCAATTTTGGAACTCTTTTTCTGGAATGGCCATCAGAGCTGTCATCTTTTGAGGTCTGGCAATAAGTTTGTGAACTCATCCCAGGAAAAGTGCTTTGAAGGGTAGACTAGGTTCAGGCATTGCTGCATAGCTTTCCCAGGAGGAGCACTTTGAAGGTGACTGTAGTGGTTGATATTTGTTAGTTAATAGAAAACTAATAATTTATTATTTGAAACCATTACTCTATAGTTGTTTATATATAAAATATAGTTAATTTTGTAACTTAGTCTTTAATGTTATTCCTAGATGGCAGAGTGTTTAGAGCTACAACTAAAGGGAGATTTAGATTTAAATCCTGTTTCTGCTAGTTTAAATTCTAAAGTAGAATTTAATTTGTGTTCAAATTACTTAGCCTATTTGAATTTCTGTTCCTGTATTTAAAATGAGAATAATAGTGCTTTCTTGGGACGAATGAAATAATTTATGTATGAGGTCAAATAAAATTATCAGACTTTGGTAGGTAATAAGTGGTGTCTTCTTGCACATCTCTAAGTTTTTGTTGTTGTTTTCTCGTGAAATTTATCCTGGTAGATAATTTTGTTATAATAGTAAATTATAAGAAACAGAATAATATCCAGAAGTCCAGGGTCAGGTTGTCTACTTAGGGGGAAGGTAACATCTATCACTGCTTACTTTGTGCCAAGTATTCTTGTAGGTATGTTACATTCTTGAGCTCATCCATCCTCAAAACAGTCCTGCAGGGGGAGAAATTACTGTCCTCATTATGTCATGAAAGAAACTGTTGAGTGCCTAATTTCTATTGTTGATAACTTAGACTTGCAACCGTCATTTAGCTATTTCTCTTAATCCTCAAAGAATTCCTCTATTAATTAAGATAATGATAAGAGAAAGCTTGAATGTGAAAGGCAGAATCTACCTTCAGTGGCCTAAGGTTTTCCTAAAAGGAAATGATTGTAAGGTTATTTTGAGTATGGACACAAGGCACAATATACATAAGAAACTTGCCCCCCTCATAAACATGGTATTGTGGAAAGAAATGTAGAGTAAAAAATTTTCTCCTTCTAAAATCAAGTAGAATACAGTGAAATTTGAAAATAGTTTTAAGAAAGGTATGCAGAAGAAATTATAGGATATAGAGAAACATTTGTATACTAGTTTTTTTGATAAATACCGAAGGGCAGCAGATTACGTGTTGCATCTTTGTTGCAATACTCTAGAACACGTAGGTTTTGAACAGGTGAATTTATGTGGATATCACCAGATCAATTTGGGCTGTGTCTATAGTTAATTTTGTTTTGAACTTTTGGGGGGATGCCATGAGTAAAGTAACACCTTTGTTGGTTTTTATTCTTCCATTACATGATACGCATGATTTCAGATTTTGGTGACCTTTAGGGACCACCTAAGACTTGTACTTGTATAGATCAAGTGCTCTTTTGACAAAACTGCCGGTTTTGGTGAAGGGTTAGAAGACAGGGTGTCTTGTAACTGGAAGCCTTTTTATTTGGGTTGATTCTGTTTGGCATTGTTAGAAAGAAATACCTGAGACTAAGTGATTGATAAAGAAAAGAAATTTATTTGGCTCATGGTTCTAAAGGCTACAAAAGAAGCCTTGCACCCGCAGCTACTTCTGGGGAGGACTTCAGGGGCTTCCCATCAAGTGGAGGTAAAAGGGGAGCAGCCAAGTCACGTGGCCAGAGAGGGGGAAGTGAAGCCAGGCTTTTTAAACATCTAGCTCTAGTGAGAACTCATTCATTATCTTGGGGAGAGCACCCCTGAGACATTCATGAGGGATCTGACATCCCTAACCCAAACAACCCAGCAGACCCCACTTCTAACGCTGGGGATCAGATGGAACATGAGGTTTGGAGAGGCCAACCACCCAAAGCATATGAAGGTGCATGGTAGAGGGCCTGCCCCAGAGAAGAAATGTAAGGTAGCTGCTAATTTTTAGAGTCTGTAGTCTCTCTTTGTTATTTAAGTTTGATTGAATTGCTCCTTCATGAGATTTTTGTTTCTTAGAGATTTTCAGGTATTTAAGTATTAACCATTTGAACTTTAAAATAACAGACTGGGGTGAAGCCCTTCACACTCTGTCTTGTTACCTAACTTTTATTTTTTTCCTTTCTTCCATCTTTCCATCACTTCTCTGTTTTGGTTTATAACTGGTTGATGAAAATTTCTTCTCAAACCCTAATCATCTTCTTTGGCCATCTGAAAAGGATAATTGCAACAAAAGCACTCACCCTTCCCTAGACACAGTTACCAATTGGTAACTCTGCCTGTTTTGGATATATCAGAGCCCCATACAATTTAAAGCCAAGCACTGGAAGCCACAGATACACAGATGGCCTTGAGCAATTCCCTTGCTTCTGTCTTTTTATTTCTTTCTCCTACTCTTCAGAAGTCTGTCCAGCTATGGGTAATTTTTTCCTTTGTGTAGAAAAAAATGTACTTTATTAGTTTCTGAGAACTAATAGAGAAGGGAGAAAGTGAGACTGTGCATTTGAGTGCATGTTTTGTGGTAAGTACAATCTTTTATAAACTAAAAGCTGTTTATAATATGCTAATAACTATCCTGTACTTTTGTTTATAAGAAATGTAAGGTCATCTTTACATATTCTTAGATCATTTAGAAAAAGCCATTGATACATTGCCATAGTGATTTAAATGTTTAAAGTTTGATTTTTTTTTTTTAGGACAGTAGACTGGAAGTGCAATAAAGTATGGAGAAACTGTTTAAACAGACATCCTTCTGCACTCTTGAGTGCTCACTTTTTATCCCCCTGGAGTTGCTTTGTTATTGCAAATTGACAACTTTGCAATTAAAGTGATGAATGATGGACCCTAGTGTTTATAGGTCCTAAGGTCAGTGGGTCCAGAGATGGCTGTACTGTGGGAAACTTAAGTAAGGACTCATCTCACAGAAGATGAACCAACCCCCTCCTCTTTTCTATATGATTGTTTATGAGTTAAATATATTAGATGTGGTTGAAGGAGTCACTAGGATATAATGAGTAATGTGAAGAATCTTTATTGGTCTAATTCTGTGGCCTAATTCCTCATGCTTAAACACTAATGTGAGCATTCACTGACTTTTTTTTTTTTTTCCTAGTCAACGGGGTGTTTATTGTCTTTCTTTTTTTTTTTCCTATTAATTGATAGCTGTATACATTAATGCAAACATGGGCTATTTTATTAATTAAAAATCACATTCTTTTATAAAGCAATATTAGAAAACACATTAATTATTTGAAACTGTTAACTGTAACACCATTTGTAAGATATAATTTTGCTTGATTCTTTTTTATGTAATTGTGATTCCTGATAGAGCTATTGTTTGTTTATGGCATTAATTTTCCTATACATTATTCTAACCAGTATATCAAAATTTTAATTTCTAACATAAAACTTTATAACTTAGAATTCCTTTCAGCTGTTCAACTAGAAGTTCTGAAATTTGTTGTAATGCATCAGGAATCTTTATTTTGGATACTACTTCTACAAAACTCTTAGCTTTCAAATAGATTGTTTTAGCCACACTTATGGCTTTGTTCTTTGAATTTGACGTGCTGAGGACAGTACTAAGCCAAGGCACTCACTGGTGTCTCACCATCATGACTTACTCCTGTACAGTGGCTTCACACTAAGGCGAGAGAACAATGGGCAAATTGTTAAGACCATGGCACTGAGCCATAGCCAGAATCTTTGCTGGTTTAAAACTCACACACTACACAAAAGTGACTTGGATGATTACAGTAGTTCAAAGGGAGCTCTATTATCCCATTGGGTATTTGCCAGGATTTGAAGAGAAAAATGTTGGAATAATTTTTTATAATTTTATCTCAGTTTTAAAAGGTGTTTATTTAAACATCCTTTAAAATTGTTTATAGTCTATGCATTGCTAATGTGAACAATAACTCAATATTTATCTAAAGAAATGAAAGACAGTTACAACAATTTTAATTTTGAGAAATGGTTTTTCTTATTATATTTGGATTTTGTACAAGGAAATGTCGGAAATATGTACATTCTAGTTTGAAGGAAATACGATTTTCCTCTGTAAATACTGATTAAATTACACTTATACATCTTCTTTGGGTATCTTATTAGACATAAAGTCTAAGAAAGCATAGATTGGATAAAAAAGACAATTCATTTAACAGAAGGTTTTGAGAATTATTAAATATTATAATATCTCTTTTCCTTAATTTTAGCCCCTTAGCGGTGACTTAAGTAAATGTTTCAGACTTTATAAAGATTTGGTTTTTTGTAAAGGTGGTGTTTCTTTTTATTTTGCCCTTTGAGGTTTTTAAAAATTAGTATCTTTGTTACTGCTCTGTTTTATAGATTTCATTTGTCATGCATCTAAATTCCCTGAATCACAATAGTTTGTACCATAACAATATATAATTATACTTAAATAAAAAGATTTTTGTAGGTTTTTAGTCTTTTAAAATATAGTACATTTTAGTTTTTAATGCACATATGCTATGTATTAAAATGGTTTTCCAAATTATTTTTGATGTGGACAACTTGACTTCTGTTTACTCTAAAAAGTAAAATCACAAACAAGAAAGCCATTTTTCTAGACGGGTTCAAAATTTAGATGGCTAAAATTATGAGCATCTGTGAATAGTTAAACAGAAGTTCGTTGGTTGGTATGCAATAAAGTAACCTGAAGGAACCTTCTTTTCTAAGTTTCAGTGATTCTGTGGCTCATTTGGTGGTTATTTAAATATTTAAACCAAGAGAACTAATTGTTATTGTAGCTAAGGTTGACTATTTTGTTTGACATTTAATTATAAGCCAGTCTGGTTTTGTTTTCCTGCAAAAAATGTTGGCATTTTTTATTTTCATTTTTAAAGGCTAGCCAAGTGAACAGTGGTAGTGGAGAAGGAACAGGAATCTGTAACTGGTTGTGATCGGTTAGTTGTGAACAGCACTGCACTTGGACCAGCTAATGTTTTTAATATGTAATGAACTCACCACAGGATTTTGAGGGCATTGTTGATTCTCTTTCACCTGACTGCCATATTTTGCAATGTATAATGTGCTCCTGTGTATAATGTACACCCGCACTTTGGGCCTGAACTTTCAGGAACATCCCCCTCAAGAAAGCGACTGTCTCTTGGCTAGGAGATAACACGTCTGCGGAAGGCTGATGCTCTGCTGGTCAACGTGTAGGTCATACTGCCTTCCTGAGGCTGCTCATTCTGGGAAGGCTGTCCCTTCCCTCTCTCTCAGGAGTCCTTCCTCCCTACCATGTTAGGGGCTGTGACTGAGATGGCCAGACAGGTGGCCAGGGCAGGGGGGAAGGAGAGCAGAGGTCTGGGTCCCCTCCATGCAGCCAGGCCTTGGGCCTTGGCTCTTGTGGCAGGGGCCTGCCTTGTCAGCTTTGCCAGAGTCTCCTCCCTTGATCACAGCTTTTGGCAGAGGCCATTTCAGCCTGCTGGATCCCAGATCCTCCATGACTGCAACCCCATGTGTCTGGGGGGTCCAGGTGGGAGGGTGAGGTGACCCCAAGAGGCCCACTGGGCTCCCCAGCTCCTGGCTGTACTACCCATTTATGATACACAGCCTTATTTTCCCTCAAAACTTGTTGTACACAGCAAAATATAGTACTTGTTGATGTCCCTGCACTTATGAAACTTTATCAGAAGGCAAGCAGGGTAGACATTCACATTTCAGATTTAGAAATTCTTTTGTGAATGTAAAATTTCAAGCAATATTTTTATGGAGCATTCAATAAATAATATTAGGAATCATTATTTTATGTTTTCTCAACAAAAAGAGGTTCCATAGTTAATGAAAACTAGTCATTCTCAGGGCCTTTGTTACTTAAAATAAGAGCTAACACCTGTAAAAAATTAAGGGGTTTGTTTTTATAGACATAGGATATAGCATTTTATTTTAAATTTGGAAACATAATGGATATTAAACATCATGTTATTTTTTATAAATTGTTTTTATGTTGCTATTGAGTGCTCCAGGTACCTTGAAGTGTCCAAGTGAAAAAGAATACCATCCTCTTTATTTTGACAAACTTCCAGTATTGTCCTGGGTGATTTTAATAAGTAGATCTTTTGTGAATGCATCTTATTGTGAAATTTCAATGAAAGGAAGATTCCACTGTTCTGTACTTGAACTTGACTTCTTTGCTTGTTATAATAACCCTAGAAGCTAAAAGGGAAATTGTCTTTTTGAGAGTACACATGGAAAGTTATACAACTGTACAGAGTGTAATCTGTATTGCAGTAACCAAATGTTAGCATCTATTGTGGCTTCTCATTAGCTTAGCCAGTGCCTGCCATAACTAGCTAAATTAGTGGTGATTGGAAAATCCAGTTGCTGCTAGAAATGTTGATCAGAGTTCATTATTAGGTTATGCTCTTAGATACCCAATATCTTATGCTAGTATCTCCTAATTATGATCTGTTATCTTTGTAAATAAAATGATCTCATGGCTTGTAGCTTATAATTATTATTGCTTGGTGTTTGCTATGTTTACATTTCTTGAATTCTGCACTTTGATGTCTTATCCTCAGGCTGGTGGGATATTAGAGGAGTTAAATTGCTTCTGGTATGATGAACACAGCATGTGGGTTAACTTCAGGTAGATAGCCTTTAAAGCAGGGGTCTTCAAACTTTTTAAACAGGGGCCAGTTCACTGTCGCTCAGACCGTTGGAGGGTTGGACTGTGGGCCCCAGGACTAGTCGGCTGCTAAGCAGGACAGGCAGTGGCGGCAAAAACACCTGGCAGGGCAGATAAACGTCCTAGGCGGGCTGCTTGTGGCCCGTAGGCCGTAGTTTGAGGATGCCTGCTTTAAAGCACAGAAAATTTCCCAGATCATTTAGTTACTTGATTACAGCCAGTGTGTTTTTATATATACAAGAACTATGGGCTTCAGCTTCATTTCAAGCAGTTTACTTACTCTACCTTTGAAGTTCTTTATGTGAAAAATGAGGATAATAATAGTTTTTACTTTTGGTTATTGTTATGGTTTTATGAGATAATTGCTCTATATCAATGATTTGTTACTATTGAGCCCACACTAACCAAAGTCATAGTAATAATACAATATAGGAGAGCATGTATTAAAAATAAAAATTAGGCTAGGCATGGTAGCTAATGCCTATAATCTTAGCATTCTGGGAGGCCAAGGCTGGTGGATCACCTCAGCTCAGGAGTTCAAGACCAGCCTGAGCAAAGTGAGACCCTGTCACTACTAAAAATGAAAAACTAGTCCTGTATTATGGTGGGCACCTGTAGTCAGTCCCAGCTACTCAAGAGGCTAAGGCAAGAGGATCCCTGAGTCCTGAGAGTTTGAGGTTGCTGTGAGTTATAACACCATGGCATTCAACCCCAGGGCTGCTGAGAGAGATTCTGCCTCCAAAAAAAAAAATTTATTTAAAAAATAAATTTTAATCTGAAAATAGTTATTATGGAAGAAGCCCAAGTGCCCATTGATCCACGAATGGATCAATAAACTGTGGTATATGTACACCATGGAATACTATGCAGCCATAAAGAAAGATGGAGACTTTACGTCCTTCATGTTCACATGGATGGAGCTGGAAAATATTCTTCTTAGCAAAGTATCACAAGAATGGAAGAAAAAGTATCCA
>CAUYQV010088896.1:0-17020 GCA_963574575.1 Galagoides demidoff
TTCATGTCTTTTTCTTAGTTATTGTGTTAAGACATTTATATTCTACATTGAGAGAGATTCACATGTACCCTTATGGGATGAACCACAGGCATGATCCCACCAATCGCCCTCCCTCCACCCATCTTCCCCTCATGTCACCTCATGTATAAACTGAGCATAAGGCTTATATAATGTAGGAATATGGTTTTGCTATTCTTATTATCTAGGCATAGGTACTTTGAATTGCCTCATTTTCTAATAACCCTGTTACAATTCAGTTTATCAAATTTTAGCATGAAACATGGCATTTATCATAAAGATTCCATTACTCTGACATCTTTCAAATCTCTAAAATGCTATGAACCTTACATATATTAGCTAATTGAGAAGGAAATTTGACATATGCACGATAAGCTTTACATGTGTGTAAATGTTTCCTTCGAGAATATATTTGCTGCTTTTACTCCTTAATAAGGACGTTAGTGTTAATCAAAGATATTAAGGAGCAGGTGGCAACATTCTGTCAAGTGAAAGGAGCAGCAGTGCAAACACTATTTATTTATGTTATTCATGAAGTTCCTATTGTCAGGAGCATGTAACCACTTGATATTCACCATAAGAGTAGAAAAAGTGCACCAGAGCTTCAAAATCAATGACATGTTGCCCTCTATCCAATGCTAGTGTTTGGAAAAGAGGCAAGAAGCCGATCTTCAGTCTCAGCATGCCATTTTTTAATTCATACTTAAATTTCCACTTGAGGAGGCAAACCAAAACAAACTAGTCCTCCCTGAGATGTGCCCTGGGAATAAGTGCCTCCCCAACTTTAATAATTATCTGGGAGAGTCTTTCTCCCACTCCCCTTTTCTATCTGAAAAGGGATTTCTTATAAGGACATAGTTGTTCTCTGCTCCTCTCTATTTGCATAATTCACAGATGTCAACTTTCTGTCTCTCTTCTGTTCCACAGAATTATAGTCTTTGTTTGCTGAGTGAATTGTTCTCTCTTTGCGGTTATAATTAGGAGTATGCTCCGTAAAAATTTTAATATGAGATAACCATCAGCATTTAAATAGATAGGTATTACATTTTTTAATCATATCCTGATTCAAGAATGACCTCTTTTTTTCCCTTTTAACAAATTAACCTCTGTGAATGCCTTCAAAACAGTATATGTGTCAAGCAATCTTTATATAAACATAGCCGAGCTTGAGAATGTGTAAATAGTTGTTACTGTCACTTGCTCCGTTGCATACCGCCTAAAACCACACTGCTGTAAATAGGAAGTACATCATTAGTTACCAGAGCTTGCTAATAAAAAATCAGAAATTATGTATTTACCCACAATATCCTCTCAATGATTTCACAGATATGAAGGTAAAGGTTTTCTTCTTCATTTGATTTGCCATGCAATTTAGCTCATTTCTTCAAATGTCAACTGTTTTTAGTATTATCTATTATTTCAGCATTTTCTCTAGCTAAGTTTGTAAGGAGATGTGTTTGTGAAGAAAGTGATGTCCAAGGCCATACTGCTATAAGTAAAAGAAACACATATTTGAATCACAAAAGGTTTTGTTTTGTTGTATGGAGCTAGTAGAATGGGAATCACAGCACCATTTCTGATCCGGACATTCACTTATAATAGATTGGAGGAAGCAAAATATTTGGAATCAACACCATGCAGTGAGATTTGATTTCCTTATATTTTGCTCAAATGGGTCTTGCTGGAGTTTGATTACATTTGAATTTTTCTTTGTTCTTTCTCTTTGGTCTATATTTGGTTCACCTACTGAGGAAATAACTTTTGAATAACACTGAAATGCAGGAAACATTCATTCACTTCATTAAAATCACGAATGAGTATTCTTGGAAGTATAAGTCTGTATTAACAAACAAATGTTTCAGCATGGTTTTGTAAATTCAGTTAAATAATAGTGAACATAAATTCTTAATACAGGATCAGTTTGTTTGATGAGGATTCAGAGAATCCTTAATACATTTATTAAAAAGAAATTAGTTGTTAATATATGGGGAATTTGAATTGAATTGCTATTTAAACAATGGGGTCTCTGTAAACACATACAATCACTTTTATGATTTCATTTTTTGGTGAAGGTGTCAAATACATAAGATATAAGAAGATTCACAATGTTTGTGTTATCTTTCCGTCTTATACATACGATATTCTTTTAAAGGTGCAAATAATCATAACTCTGAAATTATGAGATTCTATTATAATTTAGGAGCATTGGAATACTGTGGAATTCTGTGCCTAACCAAGACAATTCTCTAGATTTTCTGTTGTGTGACTGGCTAGTTATGATTTTCATGACTTTTGTAGTCTAGAACTGAACTCTTCTGAAATATGTGTAGTGTTTTAACTGGGGAATCTGACATAATTACAAAAAAAAGAAGAATGTGGAATACTTTCTAGCAGGCACACAATTAAAAAAATTCAGTGAATTCGACTGTATTTAGTTTCTACTTTCTTCGATTTAACTACTAATGAAGCAAAGTTAATTATAATAAATGCTATATGATATATTATATTATTTAAATATAATAAATACTATATGAGGCAGGCCTGTGGCTCAAGGAGTAGGGCACTGGTCCCAGATACTAAGAATGGCAAGTTCAAGCCCAGTTCCCGCCAAAACTGCCAAAAAAAAAAAAAAAAAAAAAAAGAAAGATTTAGAGAACCAGACAGTAATTTGCTCATTACCCTGAGCATTGAACACATGTTAAGCACTCCATAAATAAAGTGAAAATAAAGAAAACATATAGTTTTACCAAAGAAAAGGGTAAAACTGAGTATACTGGTCAAGAGGAGAGAAGCTGAAGTTACTCTGATCAAACTGCCTTTCTCCATGTGGCTTTTCCTAAAGAGTTCAAGCACAGGATTTTTTTAGTGATGCCTCCATTTTGAACGGTTTGAACGGCTACCATTAGTACTAGATGTTACGGATTTTAAATTAGATTTTCCTCTCTATTAATATGAACAAATGATTAAATAGACATATAAATAAACCAGGGAGAATAGACACATTTTCCACGGAGAAAAATTCCAAAACTGTTTTGTAGGACAGTGCCTGTGGCTTAGTGGGTTGGGCGCTGGCCCCATATGCCAAGGGTGGTGGTTTCAAACCTGGCCCCGGCCAAACTGCAACCAAAAAATAGCTGGGCGTTGTGGCGAGTTCCTGTAGTACCAGCTACCTGGGAGGCTGAGCCAAGAGAATGGCCTAAACCCAGGAGTTGGAGGTTGCTGTGAGCTGTGATGCCACAGCACGCTACCGAGGGCAATAAAGTGAGACTTTGTCTCTAAAAAAAAAAAAAAGAAAAAAAAAGTTTTGTAAATACTCAGCCTTCAAGTAGGTAGAATCTAACTCCCTCCTCCTTAAGTGTGGGCCACACATAGTGACTCCCTTTCCAAGAATATAGAATGAAAGGGGAACTCACAGCAACTTTACAGTGGAGAAAACCGACAAGCACTGTCCAGTCTAGGTAATCATGGTCAATAATAGCAATGGGAAAGCCCACTGGTTTGATCCACCCTTGATAGGATGCACTGGAAATGGTACTTTACTTTTGTGGTTTGCCCAAAGCTGTATCACTAGTCTCATCAATGTAAAAACATCGGACAAATATCTATGGAGGCACATTATGTAAAACGCTTGTTCTACACTCTCCAAACCAATCAAAGACATGCAAAACAAGGAATGTCTGGGAAGCTGCCAGGAGGAGCTTAAAAAATGAGGACAACAGGTAACTGGGTACCTTGATGAAATCCTGGAATGGAAAAGGACATCAGGTTAAACATTTCCATATTGATTTATTAATTATGAACATACTAATCAACATATTAACAATAGAGGAAACTGGGTGTGAGATATATAGAAGCTTCATATCATCTTTGAATTTTTTCTTTAAGTCTAAAATGATTCTAAATGATGAAGCTTATTAAAAGTTACAAAAAGGCTTTAAAAATAATTTAAACACCAGATTTCTGCTTAAAAAATAGACTTTCTCATAGAATGTCAAACTCAGAAATGTATTCTTAGTATTTAGTAATCAATCCAGTAGTTAATTCGCTCTGAAATATTTATTGATGACACCATATGTTATACTATTTTGGGTGCTGAGATAGAGGAAATGTACTCAGATTCATAGAGCCAATTATAAGGTTGATGAGGAAAATGCCAACTAACTAGAATTTTAGGACATTGAATTGTTTTAAAGCTATTAACAGGTTAATTAAAACTTTATGGATATTTACGAGTGCCCCCTATTCTTTCTGTATTCTATTTTTGGAAAGAATTAAGTTGATGTTGGATATAATGACATCAATATGACCCTCATTGTAGGTACGTGGTTCAAATTGTTATAATGTGTTACTTAATTTAATTTTATTTTTGTATCTGATTGTAAAGGAATGCAATAGTATGAATTTTGTATAAGATAAAATATTAAACATTTGAAGTATTTTAATTAGCATTTATTAAGCAAGATAAATTGCTACTGTTTCAGGCAAAGTATTAATATGTGTGAACATGCTCTCCCTTATTAAATGCAAGTTTAAGTGTATGAATTACTCTGCCTCAGTTAGAATTTCACTATATTGTGTCTCTTCTACCACATCAGCAGAGGTGCACAATCCTAGCTACTCTTGTGTTCAGAGGATTTTACTGAATTGGGTAAATTATTTTTAGAAGAATTTTCTATTGATTATAAATTGTATGGAGCTATTAAAGTAAATTATTTGGAGATTTTGAAAATAATCTTAGCAGAAACTGAAATGAAACCAACCTATGTAAAAAGAGAAGCTGAATATATCAGAGTAAAAAAGTGAGTATCGTTAGTACTGACAGACGATTTAACAGTGATAGTCATGAACACAGAAAAACATTAAACATGGAAATATATTTCTAAACATTAGAAATATTTGAAAGGAATATAGGTTATTAATCAAATATTTTATAAAGTATTTATCATTTTTATCTAAAAAAAGATAAAATTTTTAATTTAGATACTGAGTCAAAATGGATTATCTCGCAGATATTTATTTTTGTAGACGTCTCTTGATGAAAATAATCTGGGCTGCAGCATCTTATTTCCAGCATGATCTGGGAGGAGAGCAGAGTGGCCTGACATTTGTAATACTTCAGTGGCAATTACAGCACAGTTAATATATCAATTTAATTAAATTCTTATAGTGATACATGACATAAAATATCACAATAAGTTAGCTTGCAGAGAAATAGACAAAAGATCAATGTAGTGGGCAGAGATACAATGAATTAAATTAAAGCCTAACTGCCATCTGCTAAAAGGATTGTGTGCATAAGTAGGTTTTTCTGTAAAGCAATCTCTTAAAAGACATCATTTGGGGAAGTTAGATAAGATAGATCTCAGAAGGTTCCAAAGATTCCTAAATCAGCCAGAGAGCGAAATCTTATTTTTAAAAATCTAATTGTTAAGGAGGAAGCAATGAAAGGACTATGTTCATATTAAATACAAAGAGTGATTTCTTTTGTTGTACTAGGTATAGGATGAATTTTCATTTTCAGTTATGATTTGCCACTAAATTTTACAGTGTTTTTCAACAAACTGGTATCATTAAAATCTTTATGTACAAGCACTATGCCAATGAAGGCACCTATGTGTCAGAGAAAGAGCAAAAGTGGCATGGTGGGTGAGCTGATCGGGTCTCTTCATCTTCTCACTAGTGCTTCAAACTAAGTAGGATCATGGAGTTCCACAATTTGAAAGGAAAGCTGTTGGCCTTTCTGCTAATAAAGTCAATAAGCTATTGATTCATGAAATACAGAAAATGGCATTCATTTAATATCTTAAGCTGGGGGTGTGTGGATGGAAACATCCAAGTTCTAAAATAAAGAGATTTAGTTTGAGTTGAGTATGTATAAGTATGGTCCAGAGGAGCCCAGCCCAAGAAGCCCTGAGCAAGTGGTCCTGCTAAGGTTGGGTTACAGTTTTGTTTTTATACATTTTAGGGAGACAGGAATTACCTGCAAAGTCATAAATCGGTATGTTGGTTTGGCCAAAAAAGGTGGAATATCTTGAAATGGAGGCCTACAAGTCACCTGCAAGGTGGGTTTTAGGGATTTTTTAGTTGACAGTAGGCTAAAAAAGTTAAGACTTGTTTAAAGACCTGGAGTCACTGGAAAGGAATATACTTGAGTTAAGCTGGTGTCTGCAAGGATGCTTAAGTTAAGGGAGGCTTCTAGTTGTTATGTGGTGCCATACCAGAATCAGGTTGGGAAGTAAACCACATTATACATTATATCAGGCTAACAAAACTTGTTTAGTGAGTATTTTACTGTTTATAAGTGTCACGCACCAGGCCTCTTAGAAAGGAATTTGGGCAAAAGACAAAGTCCCAGATTCAGTCCTCATGAAGTGGGTCTTATTGGTTACATTGAATGTGCCAGAGAATTAATACTTGGTGGTCTTGTATGTCACAGATTTAAAAATAATCTCGTGATTATGTGATAGTTTTCTCCTCGTGTCTCTAAATATCTTCATCTGTAAAGAAGAATGATTTGAATTGTGTTTATTAATATATACTCTAATCAAATATTTCATAATTCTGTGCTGAGGAAATAATACACTTAGAATATTTTCTGTGCTGGTAATCTCAGTTTGGGTACTGCTAGAGTCACAAGTAATCATTAACCTACAAAATATTCTGTTAATTTAATCAAGCAAAACACTGCATTTTGTGCGCATTTGTGTGTCTGTGAATTAAGCGTGTGACTTAATTCTGAAACCTTTCAGCCAGTCCAAAAATATCAGCAGCTTTGTATGCGTATGTGCTTAGAAATTAAAAAAAAAAAATGAGTTGACACTCTCACCTTCAATAGTAATTGTAGGGGGAGGAAAACTTTTCATCTATCCTCTGAAGGTTTAATAATTGAGTTGATAAAATAAACTGACAGTAAACAGATTAACAAGAGACAAATCATTTTAATTATGTGCATACACATGGGAGGCCCACAAAACTGGAGATTCAAGGAAGGACCAGATGATTGAAGTTACTAGCGTCCTGCACTTTGGAAAGAAATAGGGACTTCAGGCCTCTTTGGGGGTGAGGTAGGAGTGACATAAGTCATGGGTGGGGAGGAACTGCACTGCAAACAAAGCTTGTGTTCTCATGCAGATAAAACTCTCCTGGTTAATAAAAGTTATCTCAGAGGAGCCCATCAGAAGAATAGGTGACATTCCATGACAAAGTCTGGCTGGGCATGGTGTCTTCTCACCCTCGAGACACTCTTCCTTGGTTGATAAAATTCTCAGAGAGGAGGTTCATGACCTGCCTAAAGATAGATCCTCCACAAAGGAACTCAACTGTCATGAACCTTCTCTCTGAACTACTGAATCACTTCTCACTTAAAATTAGGAACGATAATGAGAAACAGAATATCTAAAATTATGGCAGTTTATTCAGGACAGAAGTTTGCTCCCTTCTCACAAAAATATTGGCATCCTTTGGCTAATATGTAGTCCTATTATCCTTAGAGATCTGAGCACCTTCAATGCTCTACCATTTTAGACAGGTGGTTTCCACCTTATTTGGTGAAGTATGTGTTCCATTTCCAGATAGTCCATCCACATTCCAGATATTACAGAGGTTGGGCAATTGTCTTGCTTACACTGCTGAGAGGAAGGTGAGACATTGGGAATCAACTCCCAGATACTGAGATACAACAAACGGGGAACTACATTCATCTGTCTACCCTTTGGCACAATGTCCCTACATGAAGAATATTCTCATTCTTTTATCTTAAGGTATCTTCTGGTTCTAGTCAACTATAAAACACAAGATATCTTCTCTCTGCTCCTAACAGAGAACTGTGAAGTAGGATTAAGATAGCCTCAATAACAACTTCCATTGAGAAAAAGAAAGAACGTGAAATAATGAGCACTTCTAGTTCATTAGCAATTTTATATTCTGATCTAAGGTGACTTTTAGTAGTGAATTTTTTGCATCAGCCCTTACAATTTTTTGGTCTCAGCACCCCTTGCAGTTTTACATGTTACTGAGTTACAAGTTATTGAGTTAATCAGTTATTAAAGCAGCAAAAATTCATTTAAAATATAGGGTGCATCTCTCAATATTTGCCACATTAGAAATTTAAACTAAGAAATTTTAAAACTGTTTATTATTTTTTAAAACACTAACAAATTTAATACCTGTTGAAATAATCTATTAAAAAAGTGAGGTGTCATCGTTTAAATATGTGCAATTTTCTTCAGTGTCTCATTTAATAAAAGGGAGTCAAATCATGTCATCTACTTCTGCTTTCAATGCCTTGCGATGTTTGTGAAAAAGGTGAAGAAAATCCAGCTTCGCACAGATGGAGAGTTGGAAGAAAGAAATCTTTCAGCAGCCTTTTCAGAAAATTATAGTATTCTTCTTAGCTGCTACACCAAAACCAGACAAATCAAAATTTCCTAAAAGGTTAGTTGCAATATGAAATCTGAAACCAAATTAATTTTGCATATTCAGTTACTTTAAAATCTATTTGTGTGGTTTTTTGCATTTGAAATGCAAAGATTATTTGGAAAATATGGGTTTCCTGAATTAATAAAATGTTTACATGTTATATAATATGAAAAAAAGTTCACATATGTTAACATCCCTACAGAAAAGTCTTGAAGTACTGAGAAGCTGACAAGTTTTTAGTGATGGACATAATTTTTTCAAAATTCTGATTTTTGCTTGAAAGCTCAAATTTTATCATTGACAACAAATAGTGTCAGTTATGTTCCTTGAAGTGACAGGCTAACTTCGTTCATTTTAGAAAATGTTATCTCCTTGGTATTCAAGTCTGAATAACCATCGTTTGTCTGTCATTCATTTTTTCTAGTAAAAATGATGTTCCATGAAAAAAGGGATTAGTTCAGTTCATATATGTGCTCTTTTTTTAAAACAAGCAGCATATTTCAGTAGATAACACAAGTGCTTACTGTGGACCTTATATTTCATCACATGAAATATTACAGCACACATGTACACCAGAGTCACGTTTTAATAAAATTAATATTATTTAGCACTTCATAGGGACATTATGGATGAAACTGCACATGCATGTGTGTGCGCCTGTGTGTGTGTAAATATGTGTCTGTGATGGAGAAAAATAAAATAATTATTAGTATATTTTGTTGCCACTACCATTATTCCCACTAAAATGCCAGCCATTTTGTTGGGTTTCAAGGCAGCTGCCTGTCTCCTAAAATGTCAGACTCTCAGGCAGCTTCCTGGGTCCTCAGTTCTTGGAGATCTCTTAGTGAAAAATTGACCAGACACCCCAAAGTAAGGCAAGCATAGAGAGGAAGAGAGAAGAGAGGTAGGTCTACAGAGTAAGAGCCTGACCTGGGCTTACACATACCTTTGCCATGGACAGCAATTGGGTCTCCATTGCTGAGGCAAGTACGTAAAAAGCCAAAGAGGCAGAAAGGCCTTAAACGTGGCTGGGGTCTCCCTTTTGCCTGGGTAAGGCCTACCTTGGGGTTCACAGTCTTCTTGGAACCAGACTTTTCCTGCACAGGAGCATCTCCCATGAGCCTTTCTGAGAACCCATAAGGGGGAAGACCACATGATCAGATAATTAGTCATAAGGCTGGTTTTGGTTACATTTAAGACTCAGTTGTACCTGTTATTAGGCTGGGGAGTGTTCTATATCCTTTTGTAGTTGGGATGCTAAGTTCTGATCATTAAATTTGGTAGGGTGATCCCTCCTCTGCAGGTGTGTCCAGTCCCCTGGGATAAATTAAGTTGGGCGGGACCAAGATGGCAGCGTGGTGGGTCAGTCCTTGTTCTTCTTCCAGAGGAGAGCTATTCCTAACTAAGCAACTAATAATTTTACCATCATGTTTTTTAACTATAAATGCCATGTTTACACAGTAGACAAAGGCAAATGATGGCTTAGTATTATGATGAAAAACATTTTTACCTCACAAATCCCTTGAAAGGACCCCTAGAGAACCATACTGTAAGGTTAGAGTATACACATTTAAAGTATTTAATGGATGCTGCCTGGTTGTGTAATTTTTATTTTCATAAAAATTTTTGCTGTGACTTATTGGCTAGATGGGATAAAATCCACCATTACATAAATTTGTTCTTCTTTTACTATAAGTAAAGTTTAAGATCTTTTCTTAAAATTATTGGTCAATATGATATTGTTACAGGGATAAATGAATAGTACATGGTACAAAATAAAGGGTTCATAAAATGCCCAATGTCCATTTGGGAATGTAATTTATGATGAATGTTGTATTTCCTTAATGGTAATAATTTCGAAGGAAACTTTAATAAATGATATTGAGATAAATGTCTAGCCATGTGTAAGAAAAGTAGATCTATAATCAATTTACATATTGTATCCAAAATTCTGAATATATAAAAGATAAAAAGGTTTAAAACATTCTAAACATAAATAGAAGAAAATATAGTATTTAACTTTATATTTGAAATATCATTGAACATTGGAAACCAGAAGACATAAAGAAAATAAACGATAAACCTGACTATATAAAATTATGTAAATTATTAAATGTCAAGAAACATAACATAAATGAAAAGAAAATAAGATGGGAAATAAGTATATTTAACAAATATCACAAATAATTCTAGTTTTTAATATATTACATACTACTGTAAATGTGCAAGAAAAAAGAAACAAATAGCTTCTTAGAAAAATAGGTGTAGGATATGTATGTAGTGTAATTAAGTAGACGGTAAAAATGATTTTATAGGCATTGTATTCTAGGGACTGACTAGAAGTTAAATCTTCCATTTCTCTCACTTAGAGATGAGGAGACTCAAGTTCAGTGAGACATATAAAGAGTTAAATTTCATTCCTCTGCATCAAGTGCTTTAACCACTAAGGCTTAGTTATTCATTTGTTTCTACTAAGTAATTAAGGTACACAAATCTGACTTCTTTCAATTGCATATGTATTTAAATAATAATGTCACATCCATTATTTATATATACATACATATATATATCTCTTACTCTGTGACTTTTTCATGAAAATTCAAATGGCACAGGATGACCTTTTGCTGTTTGCAACTGATAAGTCTTTTAAAATAGATTAACATTGGGCAGCACCTGTGGCTCAAGAAATGGGGCACCAGCCCCATATTCCCGGGGTGGTGGGTTCAAGCCCAGCCCCAGCCAATAACTGCCAAAAAAAAAAAAAATAGATTAACATTATTCTATTGAAATCAACACCATCTGCTCTCAGTATACAGGACTTGGGCTCTGAAGCACAGCTGTCCCAGTTGGAATCCTGTCTTCGAAATGTACTGAGTAACCTGAACAATCTATTGAAACCTTATATGCCTCAGTGTCCTGATTTATGTGTCATCCTCAGTCCTAAGGTCATTGTGAGGATTAGCTCCTAAAGAACTTCTGACAAGGCATGACATTCAAGGAGTGCCCTATAAATGTTGGCTATTATTAATTTCTTTTTTTTAGGAGTTTTTTAAAATTTATTTTTAAAATTGTCATATAGTAAAATGGACTTTTTTGTGCACATAGCTATTGATGTTAAAACATGTATAGATTCATGTAGCCACCATCATGATCAGGATATAGAAAATCCCTGTGCTGTCCCCTTGGATTCACGCCCTCCTTCTCTCAAACTCTGGTGACCACTGGTCTATTCATCACTAGACTTTTGTCTTTTTGAGAATGGCATTCAAAGAGTAACATGTTTCATCTGTTCTGGGAACATGGCTGACTTGAGAGCTAAAATGTCTTTCTGCACAGAAGACGAACTGAGGCAATGAAACCAGCCCTGAAATACAAAACTCTTGAGTCATTTGTGGCAGTTGTTCACCCACTGTGCTTTAGCCAAGTAGTTTGCACATTCCAGAAGGGTATGTTGGAACCTGGGCAAATCAGAACGGATGAAGTCCTCCTGCAGAGGAGTTGGGGCAGTTCTGGTGATCATTAATAGCTTTTTCTGTTCTGCATTGTTCAACTGTGGTTTAGAAACATGTCTTTTTGTGTCTGCACCACCACAGAAATTACCTGCGCTATTCTATAGCATAGATTTCTAAATGAAGTCTGTAACCCAGTTATTTTATAAAGTATCAAGTAACATGATAAATGAGTCCCAGGTGTATAGTGTCAGGACAAGGTTGGAGAAAGGATTTAGGGTTATTTAGAGTAATGGAAATTGAATAGATTTATTATTTTAACCTTTTTTTTTTGAGGAGGAACTTGAAGACCTCAAAAGTTGATGCAAGAGTGAGGTTAGAGAGCCAATCATACAATCACACAATATAAATCAGCTCACTTAATATTCAGATTATGTCTACATGCCCTCTCATTTGTATTGCTTATATTTCTCATTGTGTGACTACTTTCATCTTGACCTTGAAGTTCCTGAAAATGCTTCTGGGAACACTTATGAAAACAAGGGGATTTATTGTAGAGCTATGTGTGCAGTGTTCTCATATAGCCTGGAAACCCAACTGGAAATCATCTACACAAACTAAGGCCCATTCGGAATGGATCACTGGTAGCTTATCACAATTTCTTAGAGACTCAGTACCAAACTTAGATGGAAAATGACTTTCAGAAGCTGGAAAAGGCTTTCATTTCCAGGTTTTCTTTCCTTTGTCCTTTATGGTTCCATACTCAGTCACATTGTCAGAAGGCTACCTCCCATCAGAAGGATGATGGGAATGGAAACTGGGGTCTGTTTATTTCTGAAAAGAAAGAGCCATGGGAAAGAAAACTTCACTTGGCATTTTAGCAACATGTAATGCACTAAAGCCAACAGAGTTTTCTTGCTGAAATTCTTCTCTAAAAATATAAAGTGCCAAACAACTCTTTCTCCTTAAATCAAGTCCTATCATTGACACTCCCTTAGTGACACACTTTCTGACTATTTCCCTTTTAAATGCTTCAAGTAACCTAACTTGATGAATTGGACTAATGGATGACCATAGTGTCTCTTATGCTCAAGCAGGGTTTATGACACTGTTACTCATTCATTTTTTTAGAAAACATATTGAATGTTTTTCAATAATTCCTCTGAGATTTACATAATAATTTCCTTCCTTTGGGGTAGGTAATGGTTACTTGCTGATGCTTTGGGTTTTTTAAATAGTTTTATTGAGATATAATACATATACCATAAAATTAACTAATTTAAAGTGTATAGTTCACTGATTCTTGGTATATTCACACAGTTGTGTAACTATCAGTACAACTTAATTTTAGAACATTGTCTTTGTGATAAAAAGAAAATCCCCGCTCTCTATACCAATTCCTCATTCCTCTCCTCTCCTTTAAGCCCCAGCCTAAATAATAGCTAATCTACCTTCCATCTCCAAAATTTTTCCTGTTCTAGACATTTCATATAAATAATCTACAAGGGGAGTATTTTAGTGACTAGATTATTTTTTATTTATTTTTGAGAGATAATCTCAGTCTATTGCCTAGGCTGGACTGGTGTCCAACCTAGCTCACAGCAACCTTAAATTCTTGAGTTCAAGGGATCCTCCTGTGTCAGTCAGTCTCCCAACTAGCTGTGATTACAGGTGCCTAGCTATTTTTTTCTATTTTTAGTAGAGACAGGCTCTCTTGCTCAGGTTGAGATCCTCCTGTCTGAGCCTCCCAGAATGCTAAGATTTCGGATGTGAGCCATCGCAACCAGCCTAACTCCTTTCAATTAGTATAATTAGTATATTCATGGTCCATCCATGTTGTAGTACCCATCAGTACTTCCTTTTTACTGTTGAATAATATATGTATTTCACTGTATGGATTTTATTTTTATTTTTATTTTTTTTAATTGTTTTTATTTTTTTATTGAATGGTAACTATGTACATTAATGCACTTCTGGGGTACAGTGTGGGGTTTTCACATGCAATCCGAAATACTCCCATCAAACTGATCAACACAGCCTTCATGTCATTTTCTCAGTTATTGTTTTAAAATGTTCTCATTCTACTCTTAGAGAGATTCACTTGTACCCCTGTAAGATAAACCTCAAAAATGGTCCCTCCAATCCCTCTCCCTTCTCCCCCCAATATGTTTTTAACTATTGTTTAGAATAGTTACTTCTAGCTCTATTAGTAAGAAGAAAAACAAGAAAATTTATTTTGCCTTTCTCTCTCTTTTTTTTTTTTTTTGAGACAGAGCCTCAAGCTGTCCCCATGGGTAGAGGGCTATGGCATCACAGCTCACAGCAACCTCCAACTCTTGGGCTCAAGCGAGTCTCCTGCCTCCACCTCCCAAGTGGCTGGAACCACAGGCACCCACCACAGTGCCTATTTTTTTGTTGCAGCCGTCATTGTTGTTTGGCGGGCGTGGGCTAGATTCAAACACGCCGGCTCAGGTGTATGTGGCTGGCACCTTAGCCGTTTGAGCCACAGGCGCCAAGCTGCCTTTATTTATTTCTTCTCTGATTCTCTTCCTTTGGTAATATAGATCTGAGAGTCTGATCTGTATCATTTCACTCCCCTAAAAAACTTCTTTTAATATTTTTACACAGTGTGTCTGCCTGTATTGAATTCCCTTAGACTTCGTTGGTCTGAGAAAGTCTTTATTTCTCTTTCACTTTTAAAGTATCATTTCACCGGATATAGAATTCTAGGTTAGGGAACATTTTTCTTTTAACACTTAGAATATATCCCCCACATACTTTTCCCATTTGTATAGTTTTGGATGAGGAGTCTGCTGTAATTCTTACCCTTGTTCATCTACAGATAAAGTATTTTTCTCCCTCTGCCTTCATACAAGATTTTTCCTTTGTCTTTCATTTCCTACAGCTAGATAGAAGTTTTTGCTTCTGTTTGGTTTTAGTGTTTTGTATTTGTTTTGCTAACTGGTCTCTGTGATTTGTTGTTATCTGTCAGTAACGTTGGAAAGTTTTAAACCAATATTTCTGAAAATATTTCTTTAACTCTTTTTCTCTCTTCTCTTTTTGATATGACAATAACAGACATTACATTCATCGCATCTTTTCTGGGCCCATGTGTGGAGCCCCTGGCCTCTGTAAGAGTTTCTTCTCATATAAATTCCCTCTAGGTGAGACCAGAAGCCTGCAGGGGGAGAGAGCCTGAGGCATATCCTGGCCCATAGTTCTGGCACAAGACTCTGTCAAAACTTTACACTTAGAGAGTAGGCCTCTGTTAAAAAGATCTGCCTTTATTTCAAAAGGTTTATTTTTCTCCTCTTCCTTCCTGGTTTCCAAAGGAGGCTCTCGATCTTTACAATGAGAACATGGCCAGCATGCTGAAGAGAAAGGCTATGAAAGTGTAGGGGCTACCTCGGACGGTGGCCCCTGGGAGTCTCCCCCTCGTAGTAGTCCACCCTCACTCTCCAGCCATTCTTCCAAATTACCATTGAAGAGCTCACATTGCTTTGTGACTGCCCGGGCTCTGCTCCGGGTAAGAGTTATTGGCTGTAACACTGTATTAACCTTTCCAGATTTCAGGAGTCTCAGTTTTCTGGGGTGCCCAAGAAAAGGCATTGACTTTTAGTTTGTACTGCTTTTTCTCGTTTTAAAGATGGGAATTCTATTTTCCATGTTCTTTTGTCAGAGCGCTAACACAGCATTGAATTTTACTTATTCGTTACTATAGTTTTGGAAATAGTGGCTTCTCTTACAAAAGAAAAGGATCCTGTATAGTTCCACCGTGAGCATCTCTCTTGAATAGTATTCCTTACAAGCATATGTCACAAAATTCATCCAGCTATTCCCTAGTTGGAGAGCACGTAACTTACTTACAGGTATCGTCTATTACAAGTGAAGCATCTGTGAGGACAGATCTCTGGACACACATTTTCACTGATCGTATGAGAACACCCAGGAGTGAATCTACACGCCCTAGAACATGTTAAGGCTGAAAAATATTTACAGAGAATGGCTAAAGAAAGAAAAGGAAATAAAGAGAAGGGGGACAGATAAGAAGGAAGGAAGGAGAGAAAGAATGCAGATATAAAGCATAAGAATGTTAACTGAGATGCTGTATATTAAAATTCCCAGCATAACTCTGGTTCCCAGGCAATTTTTGTAAAATATACCAGATGGCTTTCAACCCTGCCTACCAACACAGGGAAATCTTTTTATTCATATACCTACATGTTCTAAATATGAAAGCCAACATTTCTCACACAAATTTATGTATTTCTTAGCTGTGAGGCCTATGGTTAGACAATGGTGACTAATAATCGTCCTAACTTCAAAGGCGCTTTTAAGTGTTGTTGTGGCTTTGAAATCTTTAAAAATGTGGCCTCAATAATGAAAAGAGGAATAATGACAGGTACACAACTTTCAGAGAGTTTGTTTAGGATTAGGACAGAGAAGATATCCTGAAGACATGCACAGTAATTTTTGTTATGTAAGGAATAGCTAGGAAAGTTGAAAAATCAAAATTTTAATATAGAGTGAAACTATTTCTTAAAGATGTCAGAATAAGAATTAGCATTTTATGTAAGACTTAATCTACATTAAGCCCTATGTTAAGTGTTCTATAGGCCCTATGCTTTTAATTTTCAATCTTTAAAATGAATACAAATATTTACACCCATTTTACATATCGGAGCGTGAAAACGTGCAGGGATACAAAGTAGTGCGAACTCATCTTTTCTCATAAATCCTTTTATAAATTTTCCATTAAAAATTATTTCCTGGGAGGAAATAGAATGAAAAAGAAAGAAGAGTTTATTTAAAGAGAAAATATTCTGGTCTGGCTTATGCCACTTACTAGTCAGAGAGATCATTCTCTCATTGGGAAAAAAAAAGAGTGAAAGTTAACACAGCCACACTTTTCAGCTCTAATGCTGTACAAAGCTGTTAGGTGTGTTCTTTAAAATTCTAATGAAAGACATTGTTACCCCAGATCATATCTGGTTCATGTAGGAAATAGTTCCACTGGATTTAGGGCTCTCAGTGTCTGTTACTCGAATTGATTTCATTACCTTTTTGCCTATGATTCTAAGACTCGGTTTTCTTAGCTATAATATGACACTAATGAAAAATACTAACTCTTGGAA